>JBBPTV010000106.1:0-48856 GCA_038094275.1 Tubosaeta brunneosetosa
CTCACCTTCAGGGGCAGGTTGGTAAACCAGTGATTCCGGTTTTGATGGCCAAACAATGGCAGCGGCATTCGCTTTTCAGTTGTGTCAAGTTCGCCGGGGGTAGGATGGGTTTCAAGCACGAGGAGGCGCTGGGCAAAATGTGGGCTTAAGTAGGCTCACACACTCCGCGTGCACGTCGCATTTCCAGGGCGTGTACCATGAGTGCTGTTCACGTGGTATGGGACGATTTCGGTTTAGCTATAGGAAACACTGGATGGCTCACCTCAGTCACTGGTGAATGCAGTGTCTGCATCCTTTCCGGTGCGAAGGTTGCTTCTCTGTGCATGCATGGATCCTAAAGTGACTGAATGTTAATAAAGGCTTAAAGATCAGAAGTCTCGCACAGGTCCTGCAGCATCCTGCGGTCCATTCGGTTCTGACGTATTCGAAAGGGTAGGACTGCCTTGAGCCGAGACGCCTCGCCGTCTCCGCGTGTAAGCTGTCAATCAACAATGGAACACAATGCAGAGCCGAAGATAGGCGTCGCAATAATAGCCAACAATGTCACCATATGCTTTGAGTACTGTACAGTGCAACCTGGAATCGGGCATAACGAGACACACCCGTACGCCCGTGTGTCCATGAATCAAAAACCTTAAGAAAGGGATAGCATAGGGTCATAACCTTCCAACCGGTCGTCAAATGTCGAGATGAAGCGCCTTTTTCAGCGTCTGCCACTTGGAGTGATGAGTGGGAAACACCACGCGCCACCTGGAGCCACAATTAGTGACGGGAGCCAGGTTTTGTGCCACATGAACAAACCTAACAATCATGTCTCCGCGTCTGATCGTCCTGCGACCATCCCGGATTGGCATGCCTGCGCCCTTGACGAGAACCTGACCCTCCGTAGCCTTGTCATAAATCGGGTAGGGCAAGGTGAAGGCGATGTCCTTTCCGTCTATCCCTTGGATAAAGAGTTCACCTCCTTGGTCAGCGAGGGGATCAGCCCAGGGAACGCAGATGTCCATGAATAAGTCGTCTTTGACTCTAGAAAAACGTTCGTCCGGGACTTCCTCAATCAGAAAGACCACATCCTGCAGTGTTCCGTCCTTGCGTTGATGACCCGTACGCGGACAGATGATCCTGGTGCCACTGCGCATCCCAGGAGGGACGACAACTGACATTTCCACCTGCTCTGTTCGATGCGATAGCAATTCTCTCGTCACGAGAAACCGATAGGTTGTTCCATGGTACATTTCGTCAAGTGTCAAAGGGAGAGGGAAAATCCACTCCTTGGAGGTACCACGAGGTGTGTTGATCGCACGGAGTGGTGTGCCATACAGAGTCGCCTCTTCATCGTGTGGCCAAGTGTCTGGTGGATCTTCTTCACCCTTGGCGGTTCCCTTAGAAAGCTTGTGGACGAATCCCCTGGTATCGGGAGTGAGTTTATCACCATATTGGGAGCAGCCTATGCTCACGCTGCGAAACCAGGTTTGGATGACCTGGGCAGTCGACCAGAAGGCGGTGGAATAACAGGCTTTGATATGCGAGACCTGTCAGTGCTAGTGCGAGACGCTTTCTGCGAACGTGAATCGTGCTTTGACTCAGTCGAAGCGGGGGAGGATTTGCTCGTCTTCCTAGAGGATTTGGAACGGAGGGTGTCGCTGGGATGCTCCGAACCGCGACAATGCGTAGAGGCAGGGGTGGTCCCCGGTGCGGCCGAGCCAGGAGGATCGCGTAAATGATCGTGCGACTTGGTCCTGGAGGACTCCCGACCGTTCTTCATCCGATCGGAACAAGGTTGCTTCTTATCTGGATTAGGATTGGCTGATTGTGGATGAGAACCGGGTCTCAGCTCGTCGGATGAGGTAGCATGAGGAGATGATGGCCGTGGCGACCCAGCCCGAGGTGGCTTGGGCTTGTCCCTCGTATGATCATCACAAGGCGCAGAAGATGACTTGGAAGACTGGGGGCTAGACCGCTTGCTTGAGTTAGAGCTCGCCGAAGGTGGCCGGCTTGATGCCTGAGTGCTTTTTGTATGGGTGTTGGAATGAGTGGGGTCAACGCTGCTGGAAGGAGCGCTGGTTGTCGACGAGGATTCCGCAGACGAGGAATGAGCACTTTCTTTTCCATCCATCAGAGCATGATACGCTTGGTTCACCTGCCAGAGGTGTGGTCATGAACGGAGTAAGTTGGACACTGTAATGAGAGTTCTACCTCAATGAACATTTGAGCTGCACGTTCCTTGCCGACCAAATGACGGTCTGGGTGCCACTGCAGGGCCTTGGTCTGACGTTAGAATTATCCTGGTCAATGGATCAGAGGCTACATACGAGTCTTTTGTACGCAGTTCTGATAGCGTCGTCGCTCGCGCCACTGGTGAGCCCCAGAACTGTGTGATAATCTGTAGGCATTTTCGGGACGAACACTAAGTGGTTTTCAAGGACAGTGTGACTGCAAGAGGGTACTGAGCGAGTGAAAAGTAGGCTCGTTGATATACAGGAGAAAGGATGAGCTCCGAACGATCAACTCACACTACGATTGGTGGATTCGCAAGCAATCATGGAGCGTGTAGGACGTTCCTTTGGCCGACGCCTCATGTTGAGCACGTTTTGCTTGCCGGTGCTAGAATGAGTAATCGTTCATTCCATGAAGTGACGATGAAACTGTTGTCAGCTCCGGTGTCTGTCTTGATGGCACGGCGTCGAGTTGATGGCGGTCACATGCCTTCATATCAGTTGGCCGCTCAAACTCAAAGCAACAGTGAGGTTACTATGCCACGATTTCTTTTGGGGAGCGAAGAATCGCGTTCGGATCATGCTACACTTGAAGGTGATGATTAAAAGGTACATTGAATGATGCTACATCAGAAAGTCCCGCCAGTTCAAGTCAATATCCGCCGAATGCCCTCTTTCTGAGAGGGAGTTAGGCGGTCTGGGAACTGAACCTCCCAACGGATAACTAAATCTCCCTTCTTCTTCAGGCTTGCCTGTTTGCGAATTGGCATGCCCTCCCCGACGATTCTTGTCTCCTGTCCGGGCTTAACGATCCCGAAAGGGAGGGGGATCTGTAATTTGCGGCCGTCCAGCAACTGAACAATCTTTTTGGTGTCACTGCCAGCCAATCCTTCCACAAGGGGTATCTTGAGGGTGCATGAAAGATCGTCTCCGTCTCGGGCGAAGACGGAGTGGGGTTTCTCTTCGACGATGAAGGCGAGATCCTGGGCTTCGCCATTGAGCTGCTCGTTCCCTGCACGCGGGAAACGGATCTTGGTACCGCTCTTCCAGCCGGGAAGAACTTCGATCTCAAGCACCTTCTCCTCCGTCGTTCCGTCAAGAAGCTTTCTGCTAACTTTGAGATGTTTGGTGGAGCCAGAATAGAGGTCTTCCAAGGAAAGCTTGAGTGGACGGGTGATTTCCGGAGGTTGTGGAGCGGGTGCGGATGTTGAACGCTGTTGAGCAGAAGACGGGCGACGCGGCATGCCACCAGGCATCGAGAAAAAGGAACCACCAGGGGAACCGTTGAACATGGATGACATGGGAGTCTTTCCTCCGCCAAAACCGCCATGCAAACCGGCCATGCCAGCAAATATTTCCCTGCAGGGCAAATAAACATTGCTGTAGACACCGATCATGAGACTATACGTACTCGAATATTCGATGAGGATCGGATGGGGAGAATCCTCCGCTACTTGGACCAGTGGTGAAGGAGAACGAGGTACCACCAGGGAACCCTCCAAAGCCAGATGGCCCTGCCCCCGCACCTGGGGGTACGCCTCCGGCCTTGAGGCCCTCCTCACCGACTTGATCATAGATGGTGCGCTTGTTCTTGTCACTAAGCACCTCGAAAGCCTCTGAGATCTACCTTGCGTGAGCAGCCATGTTGATTTTCAAGCACACTGGCTGACCTCTTTGAATTTCATGGATGCCTCTTCTGATCCCTGATTTCGATCGGGGTGCCATTTCAAGGCCTAACCGAGGTGAGCCAGAGCCAGGAAAGGGGGAAGAGACGCACCATTTTCTTATAGGCACGTTTGATTTCATCGTCGTTGGCAGAGCGTGGTACGTCGAGTACCTTGTAGTAGTCTTTGCCCATCTTGCGGGGTCGACGAGTAGACCTCGGTATTTATCCTTTTGATGACCGAAGAGTCCAGAAGATGCTCGAATGACGTCAGCGAATGTCACGTGGAGTCTTTTTTCTCCAACCATGTCCTCCTCCTCAGATCGATTCCGGATTTCTTGGTCTTCCTTCTTTCCCTTTTCCTCCTCCGCGCTCGCATCTCTGCCAGAGAATGCGCCACGTCCTTCCCGTTACACAAGGGAGGACGGAATCCCAGATCAAGACGAACCTCGAAACTACAACACAATTCAACCACCCACACCACACATCCGTGTCCCTCGCAAGGTCGCTGCCGCTATCAAGGTAGAGGGAAAAGTCTGGTTTGCCAACGAACGAAGTGTGTCCGTATTTATTCTTCCAACTTCTACTCACCCGTCTCCAGCGTGGCTGTCCTGGCTCCACGCCGCCATCCTCATCGGTGTGTTTTCTGTCGCCCTGTTCAATGCCTCGCAAGATCCCATTGCGCGCCAATTCGCCTACGTATATGCTGCCCTTAGCATTGGCGTCTTGGTATGTCATTCCCGATAAATCCGAATTCATATCTTATGGTGTCCAGATCTACGGCTTTTACCTCTACCAGTCCCGCATCACCATGATTCGCAAGCGTGATCCTGGTCATTATGGTTCGGTCCCGTTCTTCTTCTGTTTCTCCCGTTCTGAATGAATCTCTCAGACGCCATTGCTGGTCCCTTGGTCGTTAGTACCGTCCTTTTTGTCGCAGTTTTAGCCAACTTCATCATCCGTGGTACGCACCATTTTTCCACTGAATTTTGAGCTTGACCGCTGATCATCCCATGCAGTTCGTGAACTGTGAGCGTGTCGTCCCCCTTCTTGATCCACTCTCATCCGTCTGCAGCCGTCAGCATAATGTTCCAATTCCGGGTTTGGTTATGTTACAGCAAGTTCTGCCAAACTTCATACCATCCCGCTAAATTATTCAAATAGCATGGGTAGTCGCAAGCAAATCTTCACTGTATTCCTTCGAGTATTCCGAGCATTGTACTCAATCCCAAGGAAAATCATTTGTTGTCACACGGTTATGAATTGTTGTGAAGTCATTACCCTAATTTCATATTGACCGACGATGATACTCCAGCCATTGATGGAGTCGCATACTTTGCGATCATACCGTTTGACGATGCGAGTCAGTCTGCAGTGGCCAGGCTCGCTCTGGGTCTGATTCCCTGCAATGACTCGGACGCGTAACGTAGAAACTACAAATTGTTGCGGACAATAATCACAATAGTTGTGGTTTACTTCAAGGCCTTCTTCATTTTCTATACGGAAGCTCAGTCCGTCACTACTAAATGGCGACAAACAGAAACTATACCTCTTCCATCGCGTCCAGGTCGTTGGTTTCAATGCGAATGATCCTCTTCCCAAGGACTTTCTCGATCTCTTCCATCTGTAGCCATGTTCGCTTGTCATGCACAAAGTTGATCGATATTCCCTTGCGTCCAAAACGCCCAGTCCTGCCTAGATCGTACGTCAGACATACACCAAAGTCACAACACTCTTGGGCGCACCAATGCGGTGGATGTAGGTCTCAATATCTGGCCTAACATCATCCGATTGCGAGTTTCCACGTTCGTTCATCAGGGGAAGATCATAGTTGACGACCATGTTCACTTGGAGGATATCGATACCGCGAGCGATGACGTTTGTCGTGATCAAGACTTTTTCCCGGCCCTCGCGGAAGCTGTCGATGATACTGTCACGCTCGGATGCATCCTTGGCACCGTGAAGTGAAGCAACTTTGTGACCCTCGGCGGTCATGCGCTGGGAGATCCTGTCTGCGGTACGTCGATGCTAGAAATAGGAGGATCGCTTCGAGAGGTTCTATCTCAACGGAGATCACTCACTTGGCAGAAGATGATGCTCTGGCCGATCGTAAGCAATTGGTATAACGAGACCAGAATGTCATATTTCTGTTCCTCGTCGCGACAGTCCATGTAAAACTGACGGATGCCCTCTACCGACAATTCCTCCCTCTGGAGCTCAATCTTGTTGGCGTTGGGAGCAAACTTGTTGGCAAAGGTCCGTACGTGATCGGGGAACGTGGCGGAAAAGAGGATGATTTGTGGAGGCTGTGTGCGAGGCAAGAGACTGGCAAGAAACGAGATCAGCCAACCTGAAAATGACTGCAAGGCAAGGTTACTTTTTCACTTTCAACGTCTGATCCCCAAGACCGTCCTGGTCGAGCATGTTGTCGGCTTCATCAAGCACGAAGACTTTGATACCCGATGAATCAATGACTTTCCGCTTGAGGAGATCAACCATAGTTCCTGGAGTACCGACAACGATATGTGCGGTTATCCTAGTAACATCTCTCGGAAGATTGTCCTTGATGGCGTATTCTGTCTGTACTTGAGTGAATTTACCCATCGCCACTACCACCGACATGATTTGTCGCGCCAGCTCTCGTGATGGAGCGAGACAGATCGCCTGAGATAAAATCAGATAACAAATCTACAACAGTGCAATGTCACTCGTACTTGTGTTTTATTAAGCGAGAAATCCACTCTGCTAAGCATCGTAAGGACGAATGCGGCGGTCTTTCCTGTACCTGATTGCGATTGTCCAATCATGTTTTGCGGTCTGAGAAAACACGAAAGGATTAAAAGACAAGTGTGCGACGATCAGCACGCACGGATTGGCGAGAAGCAGCGGCAACGCGCGTTCTTGGATCTTGGAAGGTTTTGAAAATCCCAACGCGTAAAGACCCTTGAGAAGATCCTGGTGTCTGTGAAGAAGTTTGAAGAACACGTGGACAGCGTTACAGATCGACTAACAAGCCAAGCTGTTCAAATGATTTCGCGCTGTATAGGGGAGAATTTGGGTCGGCTTGCTGATCTGCTAGCGTGACCTATTATCCATGGTGAGTGAGCAAGGTGCCGCACACAAGGGAGGACACATACCGTAACCTCAAACGTAGATGATATTAGGTCGGTACTTTCTAAATCGACAGATTTTATCGTGCCGTGATTGAAAGAGCAGCTTGATGTGCGCACCTGATCTAGCAGCCTCCGGGGCTTCGGTCTTCTTTATCTCACCCTCTTTCTCTTCTGGTTTCGCATTCGCTACGGATCGAGTTAGTGATGTAGTCTTATGACCAAACCTATTTTGCTACCGTCTGCAGGTTTGGGAGTATAAAAACCTTCAGCATCCTTCTCCATGTTGGAAGAGACGGAGATTGCCTTTGTTGGCCGAAATACTGCGACCTATCAATGACTCAGCAATTCCTAATCTTATCGTTTATCGTCCTGAACGTAAGTTGATCAGTGCTCTCGTCCTTCAAACCTACGATGTATTTGAATAGTAGCGTCGTCATGGTCCACACACCCGGTGCTTCTTCCATAGCATCTGGTTTTGCTAACCATACGCTGCAACTACTTAAGAAGGTACAACGCGGAATATCGCCCGTCGAGCTTGTCTACACAGCTCACGAACGCTGGCCACTCCATCCAGGACAGAGAGTCCACGCCCATCCCACGCTCCGCATTTCGGTCCTCGACTCCTCGTTCAACCCTCCAACTCTAGCGCACTTGGCACTTGCCAATTCTCCAGCACCCTTGTCATCCCAGTCCGCCTCTCCTCCGGAGTGGTATGATGCACAAATGCTCCTGCTCTCTGTCCGCAATGTGGACAAAGTCATGAAACCGGGAGATGCAACATTCTTTCAACGACTTGAAATGATGCGTCTGCTCTCGCGCGACATTCGCTTCACGGACGCTAGCAGTACGGAGTCGGGCCGCGAATCGTTGCAGATGAGTAGCAACGTTGCGATTGCCATCATAAATGAGCCGACATTTGTCGGGAAGTCGACACTTTTACTTCCCTTCCTCCGATCAAGGTTGGCTACATTCGCTTCTTCTTCCGACGATTTGTCTTGCAAACAAGATGCATCATACCTATTCCCTTCTCCGAAACTTGTCTTCCTTTTGGGTTCTGATACCCTTGTCCGCCTTTTCTCCCCTAAGTACTATCACTCTGAGCAGGCTATGGTCGAAATGCTTCGAAAATTTCTCTCCGTAGACCAAGAGGACTGTCAAGTCGTGTGTGCCTATAGGGGAGATGGGAACATCGACAAGACGTTGGATGCGGGTTGCGAGTTCATGACAAGTCGCCGCATAGCATTCATTACCATCAGTGTTGAGGAGCGTACCTGCAGTTCGAGCGAGGTAAGGGCGAAAGTTGCGACAGGGGATGGGACATGGCGGTGGTTGGTCACAGAGGAGATTGCCAACTATGTCACCGAGCATCGTATCTACTCGGGTTCAGAGAGCGAACAATGAAAAGAATTCTATTTTCACATTTTATGTCACAACAACGTACGTCTAACAATGACCCTACTGCGGAATACATATCAAGTGTGGTATGATGACGAAGAAATCACAGCGTGGATTGTGCAAAGGCGATGGCAACAGTCTGTAAGTGATGTTAGTGGGCGATTGTTTATCTAATCGTCAACATACCTCAGAATGACTCAAAGAAACGTGAACTTGTGTGATGCCTTTCCCCCGGGCAACAGCATCTGCGTCACCATGAAGAGTGACGGTCGGCACGCCTGCCACATTGGAGAGGATCTCAATGTCTTTCATCGCCGCGGCGGCGCCTTTCGAAGGTACGCCAAGTGACTTGAAAACCGCTTCCTTTCCAGCCCATCGTGCGGCAAAAGAAGAGGGAGGTGATGGCTGAGCGCGGCAATAAGCAATTTCGGCGTCCGTGAAGTTACGTTCGATGAAGGTTGGGTTCCATGATGGGACAGACGAGATCAACTCTGGATAGGCACATAAGCTACTCCGGAGTGCAGAATAACCACAGGAAAGCTCACCCTGATCCACCCCAACACCGACAACTGAACCGGCGGGTGCGAAAGCCTTGGTGACAGTGCTCACGTTTGCGACATCAAATGGCACTGTTTTGTTCAGATCAGCGGTGTAGGAGTAGCTGCGCGTCTTCGGATCGAAGGTGGCACGGGCCATAGGGTTCATGAGGACGGGTTGTTCAAGTTCAGGGCTGTAGGGTGGCCCATCTTTGATTCTGACCAAGGAATTGGATGTCATCATCTCCGTCATAACCTTGTAAGCTTCCTGGTAACGCCTCTGGTTGCGGGATTTGTATGATTCGTAGGCAGAAGGATCCAGGGATGCAAAGAGATAGCGTGGATGGACGATGACAGCAGTACCGCCAACTTGACCAAAGCCGAAGGAAGACTGCAGAACAGTCTAAGTTCTAGATATTTGATAGTAACAAATCACTCACCATGACACCTGCACGAATTCCATCCGTATGGATCGACCGTGAAGGGAACATGAGATTGTGATGGGCCTCAAATCGTGCGTCGATGTTGCTTCACGAGTGCATATAAATTGGGGGGCTGATGCAAAGAGGAACACAAACTTACTCGCTGTTGCGGTTCCCAGGAATAATGCCCGTATTGACGGTCTGCAAAAGACCTGCCATCTGCCATGATGCTGATCCACCCTTCGAGTGACCAAGCAAACTCTTTTGCGCCATGATAGGAACGGCGTTGCCATGTGTACGGGACATTGCGGCAAGGATGTTGTGCCATATTTCCGTCTCGTTCTTCTCATTGGCCCCAGTGCTAGTACCGTGAATCGAGAGGACACCAATGTCGTCGGCAGTCAAACCCCAGACGGCAAGCGCACGACGCATCGGTCCGACTCGAGCGTCAGACCCCTCGAGCATACCATATGTGGCCAAAACCTCCTTGTCCTGGCGGTGAGCTTCCTTTTCAATATCGGCAACACGAGTCGCGAAGTAATCCTCATCGAAAGTTCCACCCTTCGATCTTTGCTCCTCGGTCTCGTCACGAAGCGATGCATGTTGATGGGCGAGCCAGTCCGAAATCTGCTTACGTCGGAATGTGATCTGGCGGGATCGGTATTCGAGATCAAGCGACGGGAGAGGATATTTAGATGGCAATTCTCGAGCGACCGACAGGGCACCACGTCCAGGCGCAGGGATAGAACGCCCAGCTTTGTCACTGGAATAGTTGAACACGCAATCAACAATTGTCGACTGGTAAACTTACGTGGATGTAGAGGTGAACGCTAGGATACCGTGGATGGGAGCACCGAGGTCAATGGCAGTCTTTGCATTCATGACAATGTGGATACCAGTTCCTTGTGATTCCATGAACTAATAGGGATAAATCAGCACAAAAAACATCGCATTAACGTCCACTCACCCCTGCACGAGTTGTGGTGGCAGGTCGTGACATTTCTGTAGGCTCACGTCCCATGGCGAATTCAGTCTCAGCGTTGCTGGTGGCCTTCATGTTGGCGAATTCGAAAGATCCTTCTTCGCTGAGATCGTCGAAACCACCGGCGATCATGACTTTGGCCTTTCCGGATAGGATGGTGTCGCAGGCAATTTCGAGAGACTGAAGAGCGGTTGCGCTACAGAAACATAAGTTGAACGAGAAGAAGAAAGACGATATTACGCACCAAGCTCCAACAGGAATCTTCACAGGTCCACTTGAGGACATCAGAAGCAAGTTAACCCAACCAGCGACAGTGTTGATGAACCTAAGTTTCAACATAAATGGTTGCTTAGTCTGGGGCCAGAAAACTCACGTCTCCTGGAGAATGTCGTTCTGTACCTCCTTCTCTTCGCGGCGGTCCTTGAACATCTTGGCGAGTGATTCAGTGCCTCCCATGCCACTCCCAACACAGGTTCCAACTTCTGAAGGGTGGATATGGTTGTATAATTCGTAAGGGTCGGTGATACCAGACATATTGAGAGCTTCTGCGGTGCAGACCAAGGCCCAAAGGCTCGCCCTATCGGTCTGCGCGATAATATCTTGCGGAATTCCATATCTCCCGGCATCCCAGCCTGTTGGGATCTGCCCAGCTACTAAACGACTGAAGCGGAATGCCTTGGGAACGAAGATACGAGCGCCTTTCTTGAACTTAACGAACCACTGGTCGCCTTCCGCGGTCCAGATGTCACATTTTTCCCCATGTTCGTACTTGAATTTTTCCGCTTCCGATTGCGCGACTTCAATGGGCTCCAAGTCATGTATGAGCTCAATTTCTTGGTTGAAAACTTTCTTTTTGGGATCATAACCGCGGAACAACTCGGGCTCTGCGAATGCTCAGTTCTTTCACTTCGCGAGCATAATTCAGGGCGACTCACCGATCATGCGCACACCCGCGTGTTTCAATATTTCCTTCTCGTAACGGCCGCGCACATCCTTATCATCAACAGGTTCTTCAGTCTTCGCATCAACCCACCCAACGTGTAGGGAACCGTTTTTGAGACGACCGTCAAAGTGCTTGATGAAGCCCATGATCCAAGCCATTTCAATGCAACCTTCGATAGTGAATTCTCCCCTCGCTTCCATTTCCCATCTCGTACGCGAGCTTCCCCAAGGACCGACCTCGGCAAATCCAGTGATCACGATGACTTTCTCTAGGTCAATAATACCCCGAAGTTTGTTGAGATCTTCGAGGGTGGCTACAGGCTCCAAAGTAGGGAAGTCAAATTTGAAATTGGCACGCGGCACGACATTGACGGTTTGCAGTACCCGCTCTCCTTCGACCCCGTTGATGGTCTTGAAGTCAAGGGCATTGTCTCTGGCAATGGCACGACGAAGCTCGCTCTTCTCCTTTAAGCTCCGACGAATTCGAGTGGTAATTTCGGCGAGATCGGGCAGGCGGTCCATTCCACCGTTCAGGTCAGCCCAGATCGGCTCAACTTGTGTAATGCTGAAGAGCAAGGGGTGCATAAGTCCAAGGATGTTAAATGCCATCTCTTTCGCCGAGAAAGTGCGAACGCCGTGACTTTCAAGCTCGTGGGCAACGGTATTCGTAGCATCCATCAACCCAGTGCCTCGTGTCCATCTATGGTGGTGATGTGAGCATACAACGACGCAAATCCAATGAGCTTTGAGCTTCTCACCCAATCACGGCTCCGGCCAAGCACAGGTACTCGCCCCAACTCTCCGAAGTCCAGCGTTGGAATAGTGTCTCCAAGGAGATCTTTGACTCTGAGTAAAGACCATCGTTCCCGAACAAACCATGGTTAGGGGAGAGGGGTAGGATGACTTGGGTTGGTCGCGTGACAAACTGACGCGATGCTTTCTTCGTTTTGACGGCACCGAGAACCCGCAGAAGATTGACCAACATTATGCGATGCGCGAGCTCTGACTTGTCGTCCAACCCGTCAATTTCTCGACCGTTTTCGGGGATTGCGGCGAAAGGAAGAATGTAGTCGAGGTCCATTCCCAGCGTAGAGTATATATAGTCAACAAGAGCCTCCACATCCTGTTTTGATCCTTGATTGAAGGGGACGACGGTCAATGCAGAACCCCGTGCTCCGTAGCTTTGGTAGATGGACTGGTAGTATTCAACAGTTGAGCGGCTGTAACGAGAAGTGGTGATTACGATGTGAGCGCCACCGGAAAGAAGACCTTTGAGGATTTCGACGCCGATCGAGCCCTTCCCGACACCTGTAAGAAGTGCATTCTTATCCTTGAACGTTGTGCCTGAGGTCGCTATTTCATGCAGGATGTCGAGGTAAACTCCTGTGAGATTGCTCGAGTACTCCCAGTTGCCCCCGACCTTGCGTTTGAGGTGAAGCAGTGGAACTTTGTCATCGGATACTGGCAGGACAGCGGAGATTTGTGGTCGAAGGAACTGAGACGACGAACGACGATTCCGCATGCGCGTGCGGGTTTGTTCTGGACCTTTCCTGAGAGAACGTACAACGCCCTCGTACAAGGCCTTGATGCGGTTCTTCTGATCCTGGCTAATTCCGGGCTGCGATTTCACGACGGTCCATAGTTTGAGGACGTCTTCCTGAACTTTCTGGATATTGACAGTAGAAATAGTATCGCCACTGGCCATTTCCTCGACGTAAGCTTCCAACTTGCGAACATTCTCTCGAACAACTTCCGAATAAACGATGTCTCCTTTCGCCGTAACCTCAGTGTGGGGAGCAGTAGGGAAAGTCACTGTGATTCAAAATTGGCTGCACGGAAGATTGAGTTCGCTAGCTCACTTACCATCTTTGTAAACAGGGGGCTGCCCAAGGACCTCTCTGGTGTTGTCGATGAGCTGCTGACCGAACTGTTTCGCAAGTGCGTATGTGTCGCCTCTGCTTGGGTTGCAGCGATCGATGTGATACTGCATGTAAGTCAAGAGCTCAGGATCAGCTCTGTTGAGGAGAGCAATGCAACGAGCAGTGAGTTCTCGGTCGACAGTTGTGAGACGGCCATGAATGATGTCGTAATACATGAGCAATGCGTCTTGACGGACCCAATTCCAGGACGAATCGAAGTGACGGGCTTTTAACGGATCAAATGCAGGCTGTATCCCATCGATGTACGCATCGCCATGTTCCCGTGCGATCGAGTCGAGTCGAGCCTGAAGTTGTGCAGATGTGGCCCTCTCTTTGTCATGAGCAATCTCGCCGGCACGGGAATCACGGTTGAGGTAGCGCATATAAAGTTCGATATGTTGAGCGGCGAAACGGTCTTGTTCAGCTTTGAAATTCAAAAACTCTTCACTGTTGATCATGGCTCCGCCGCCGCCGCCGCCACCACCACCGGAACCGCCACTTGATAAGGATATCCCAGAACGTTGAGAGTATGCTCCGACAACGGTATCCAACCATGCTTTGCCCTCGGCTTCAGATGACAGACGTTTAGCAGGCTCCATAGTGGTTCCCAGAAGAAGTACACCGTCAGCTCGTAAGGGGCCTAACCCCCAAGTCTTCGACAGGTAGCTTTTGATCGCAGAAGCATTGAAGCCACCGGGCATCTTTCCACCAACCAGGCGCGAGATTAGACCAGACGAATACTTGCCAAGGGTTCCAGGATGTCCGACGCCCAAAGCAGATCCGAGTTCTTCGAGAGGGAGTTCTTCACCTTTCTCGGGAGCAGACGTAAATTCGAGTTGCAGGTCACCCAAGATTTCGTTTTGAAGCGTAGACTTTCCACCAACGAGGTCCTTGATAGACTTTGTTGTAGGGACTTCCTCGACCCTCTTCTTCAGCTTCTGCGCGATAATAGAGAGAAGGATGTCGGTCGCCTTCAAGGGTACATCTGCGACAGCAGCTGCGCCATCTGTAGGTGGCACCACCGTAGCAGGTACTGAAGCAAGAGTGGGTGCAGAGGGAGCGGCGGCAACGGTAGGTTCGGGCTCGATGGACTCGGGAACAGGGGCGGCATCATCCTCGAAAAGGTAGTAGATCTCGCGGGCATTCTTGGCATGACATAGAATCAATCGCTTCCGACTGACGGCATCATCCTGAGCCTCGTACTTCGCCTTCAATGTCCGCGTTGCCATGCCAGTCAGTGTGGGTGATGGACCGAGCTCAATGAAGCGTTCGAAGTGATATTGTGTGAACAACAGATCCTGGGTTTCGATCCAGCGAACTGGCGAGGCAAATTGGTAAGAAAGCAGCTCAACCAGGATTGTATACGCCAACTTCTGGCGTTGTTCAGGAGATGCCCAGTTTTCCTGATCCCATTTTTTCAGGACTTTATCGAGGCGGGGCGAAGAGGTTTGGTCATAGATGAGCTGCGCGTATTCCTTCGTGACGGCGAACGGTTTTGCAATCAAGTTCGGGATGTATTTCCCGACTAGCATGTCGGGGTTGAGGAGAGAGGGATTGATCTTCTTGGATAGATCTATCATATAAACATCTTTAGCATTGCACAACAAAGGACAAAGATCCTAAACTCACAGGCCCTGAAGGGCATGACACCTGCCCAGAGATACCTCGAGTGGAAAGGTACATCAATACCTGGTAAGGGGATTGTTGCGAAGCCCCGGTCGAGTTTGATGTAGCCCTCAGACTCTTGTAGCGCTTTGGCACGATCAAACGATTCTGAGACGATGTCACCCAGCATTTCCTTTACTTTTTCGACCGTGAAGGTCTCGGTCAGCTACATCAACCACTATTAGTCACGATCCCATAACGTTGAGGGATGGATCATACCTTCGCAATATCTATCTTCTGAAGTTTCAAGTAGTTGAGGACATTGGTCATTGTCTGCAACGCAACCAGCTCTCCCGCGCAGACATATTGTTGTCCCTGGGGTTGTTCGTTACAAGTCCACAGATTCATGTTGGAAAACGTACCTCGACATTGTAGTTCACGATCTCAAGGAGAGTGCTTGTGCGAGTAGAAATAGTATCAACAACCTCGCGCAGCGCTGCATCTGTGAAAGTCTTTGAAATGCGGCTGGGGTTCACAGCACACATCGCGTAGTTGGACCGGTTGTGAGCATCGCGTTCGACGGCGCGTTGCATAGTAATGCCACGGTAAAACACAACATCGACGAGCGCGGAAATATGAAGAACATCAGCGATGGAGGCAAGTGCCGAGTATTCTCCAAGCGAGTGACCGGCAAAAGCGCAGTCCTTCTGTACAAAGCCCTTGGCACGCATATCCTCAAACGCAGCCTTTTCAGTCACCACCAGAGCGATTTGTGCAAATTGTGTAGCGAAAAGCAAACCATTGGGATGGCTGAAGGTGTACTTCGGGGTGCGTACATCGATATCAGCGAAAAGAGGAAGCGTCTTGACATTGCCATCCTTGTCCATTGTGTCATAGGTCATGTCCATATAACGCTGGCGGATGGCCTGACCCTTGATACCGCCGAAGTGAATAGTTTTGTCCTTTGGATTATCCTTGACGATCTCGACGATAGAGAAGCCGTAGACGGCGAGAAGGTGAGCGTCGGCGCCATCCCAAACGGCACGAGCAGCAGGAGACGTATTGTAAAGATCCATCCCCATACCAGGTTCTTGTGACCCCTGTCCAGTAAAGACATATACCGTGGTAGCTTGCGCGACTTCTGCTGTCCCTTCGAGGACCTTTTCGTCCCGGTGGTTGAACGTCTCCACTTTGACAACCATGTTACCATCGCGCATGCCGATGTGACGTATCTTGACTACCAATTCATCCCCAGGGAGTACCATGCCAACAAACGAGACATCATACCTGCAAAATATGTAAGCACCAGCAAATAAAACTGCGACCACAGGATAGCCTACGCAACGACCCGGTCTCCATTGCCTTCAGCAACAATATTCTCGACATAA
The DNA here is from genome assembly GCA_038094275.1 of Tubosaeta brunneosetosa. NCBI lineage: Eukaryota > Fungi > Basidiomycota > Agaricomycetes > Boletales > Boletaceae > Tubosaeta > Tubosaeta brunneosetosa. Next base: position 16,182 of record JBBPTV010000106.1, read on the forward strand.
CGACGTGTAGCAGCACTTGACCACATGCCGTGGGTGATCGTTCCCGGAAGAGCAGCGAAATCAGAGAAGTACGGGTTAACGTGGATAGGATTAAAGTCGCCAGAAATAAGTGAGTAAGGCTCATTCGAAAGGGGAGCGGTGAACGTGGTCGAGACTGTGTTCGACATAGTGTATCCTTCGTTGGTGAGAGGCGTGAGCCGACCTTCAGGAACGCCGTGACGCTGTAGATAAGCAACCACCGGATTGCCATGACATCCCTCTTGGCTGAACTGTACCGAGGCAACCTTCCTCAGGCGCTTGAGCTGATCGCGCATGTAAACATCACCAGTAACGCAAACGTCGCGATAAGATGTTTTATCCTTGAAGGTGACTTGGGACTGTATGCGGAACACGAGCGTCATACCAGCCTTCGGAGGAATTGCTTCATCTTCCCAAGAAATCCATTCCTTGGACTGGATGACACCGACGGCAGCATCGTCCGCCAACTGGACGACATAATCTGGCTCATCGACCGTCTCGAAAGTGTTTTCGTAATCGTCGAAGCGTCCACGGTAAAGGAAAGATGAAACAACCTCAATAATAGGCTGACCGTCACGGAAGACATGACCTTTGACTTGAACGACTTTGCCAGCGTCCGTATTTTTGACTGACGTGATATGAGCGTCTGCGATGCACGCGTCGCCCGCTTGCAATGGCATAGTGCCAGGAATCAGACGAAAACCATTAGAAAGATGGACGAGTTTCAGCAGGTCACCGTCAATCGCATCTGGGAATATGGATCTCATGATGGCCTAGGCAAAACGTTCATACTCCCGGTCACGTCAAAGTATCCGAAAGACATACCTGCCACCCTGTCACAATAGCGAAGTCCATTGGAGCCTTGACACTTGCGCTACGGGCAGTCTTGAACGCCTCATTCTGATTCCCAACGACGTTACAAAAGGCCTCCACATTGTTGGCGGATATTGTAACCTCCGGCCCGATGAATGTTTCGTGGACATCGAGTTGTGGGCGTGACTGGTCATCTCCAAACCAGAGTTTCCAGTAGAAGTCCTTGATACGCCCATTGCGACCCTCAGATACTTCGTGAATAGGCATCGAGCCCATACTGGGGACATATTCGAACTGGAAGAACAAAGGGACTGCGGATCCCCGGCGCTCCTCGACAAAGGTCACGTCGATCAAGCTGGAGGATGGTGTGAAGGTGATATTGATAGCTTTGAAGTCACACTTATGGCTAGTGTAGGATCGTGCAGCGCCGTAAACCGTTACTGAAGTCGGAGAATTGTCCTTCGTGTTTACCACGACACGTTGCCCGTGTCTGGGAGCAAGGGCTCTACGAATGGGGTTGTCGATATACGCCCGACCTTGGCAAATGGTCTTGGACGTGAGGAGAGCTTTGAGCCAATTTAGTTCCGACCCAGAAATCGCCTCAAGCCACTCGGAAGTCTCAGGAACGGCGTCGCCGACTTTGAAAGTGACGGAGGTAGAGGATTCTTCACACTCGATCTCGTCGGAGATATCCGCTTCTTCCGCTGCAAATGCCAGGTAGTCGATGGTAGGAACTTTGGAAATATCACCTCCGTACGACCGGGCTAGAAGTTTTTCCACGAGCTTCGTGGTGACATTGCCTAAGAGTTCCGCGATAGGTTCGTCCTTGACTGTGGAATGCTTGACGGCGACGGGGCCTTGCAAAATGCAAACGCGCTGGGGATCCTTGTCAAACACAGCTTCAATGTCCTCCGCGGCCCATAGCGAGTCCTAAAAGGAGTATGATCAAATTGTGTAGAAGGTTCAATAGCTGCAAGCCCGACCTTTTTGAACCAAACTTCGAAATTGGTATCAAGAATAGGAATGAAGGGTGCTGGTTTCTGTCCCGGACGCTGGGATATTGTCAAGAAATATGCACGATCCTCTGCGGCGAGAAGCTGGCGAGTGGCATCAGGGTATTTCGTGAAAAATGCATCAACGAAAGCGGAGGGACTATCAAGCTCCTTGAAGCTTTGTAGGACGCTAAGTTTGGGACCAACGTCCACACCCGCAAAGCGCTCTTCAACACGCCTCAGCCAATCTCCCGTCAGGTTTCGTAAACTGACGTCGATCCATCGGTCCTGGTGGGCAACGTACATGAGGCGAATCATCCGGAGGGTGACCTCTTCATAAGTCATGTCTCCAAGGTCGAGAGCAACTCCACCACCCTTCTTCCACCCGAACCATGGTTTTGCGAAATCCTTGTTCAACTTCTCGATAACCTCAGCCTTGTGTTCAACAAGCCAAGCAGCGCGTTTCTCCTTTGGCAAGCCGAAGACAGTACCGTCAAACTCCTTCCAAAGTTTGACGGCACGAGTAGCAATCTTATGAATCGGCTCACCCAACTCCGAGCGAACGGTAAGGACACCACCAGTTGGTTTAACGTAAGTGCTCTCCCAGTCCTTATCACCAACACCGGGAGCGGCGACGATCAGATCTTTGACAGACGAGCTCGTGTGTGCTTCTCGGGCTACCATGACGCGACTGGCGAATAAGAAGCCATCGAATGGCATGGGCTGCAAGTCGTAAAGATCCTTTGACCAATCACCAGTGAGGTACGGCCAAAGATCATCGGCACCACCGAAACCAGAACCTCCGACTAAGATGAGGTTGTCGTGCTGACGGATAGAACCATACGTCTTCAAGATAGGCATATGGAAATCCTCGTACGAGTGGTGTCCCCCGGCGCGACCACCAGTCCACTGGAGAATAATAGGAAAGTCGGGATTGGCAGCAGCGATGCTAACGACTTGACGGATGCCATCCACAGAACCTGGTTTGAAAGCAACATGCTTGATACCTGCGCTACGCAGGCCATTGATGATTTCAGCGGCTTTCTCGGTGCTAGGAATGCCAGCCGCGACGCAAAACCCTTCAACTGGTAAACCCTCGCGGCGCATCTCCTGCCACAAAGGAAACTGGAAGCCGAATTGACGGGGGTTGATGTACAAGGAGTTCAACGTGAGGCCAACTCCGGGGGGGATCTTGGACTGAATTTCTGTAACTTTGGCGCGAAGTGCTGCCGGGTTGTAGTGACCACCGCCAGCAAGCTCAACATGGTAGCCAGCCGAAAGAATCGCAGAGACGAAGCCAGCCTTGACCGTGGTGGGTGTCATACCCGCAACCATGATAGGTGGCTTGCCCAACAAACGAGAGAAAGGCGTGTCCAAGTGGATCTTTCCATCGCTAAAAACAAGACGATTATATCACAGCAAAAAAAATGATGTCAACCCTTACCTAGTCTTAACGAGCCTCGGCGCATACTTCTTGCTCCACCACTCCTCATACTGAACGTCTTCAGCGTCAAATAATTCGGCCTCACCGCGACCCTTATCGCCAAGTATGATAACACGGATCCCGCGCCCGTCAAGATTACGAGCTGTAAGAGGACCAATGCCATTCAAACCACCTGGCCCAAAGTCAGCGATATGAGTCGCAGATTCGGGGAACGCGGTCGCCAAATCCCAGTGAATAGGTGATGTGAAGATCTGGTCACATAATGACCGAGTGATCGAAGTCGTGATCGTGCGCATGTCGGACCCTTCGAAAAAGCTCAGCAAGTGCAAAGACAAGACATGCTATGCTTACCATCCTCAGTATTGAAGACGGGGATCTTCAGTTCATCCGGAGACCATAGTTCTTCGCCGCCAAGATCGTCGTTACACAATTTATCGGTTGCACTTGCCAAGTAAATGCTATGGTAAGGTGCATTGACGACCAAGAAACGGACACCAAATGCGGATTTCCTTTGCGAGTAAGGAACTTTACTTTGGTCTTGACCGCTAGGGGCCCGGACCTTCCTCAAATTTGTGACTAAACCGTACAACGCACGAGGAGGTCCCGTGACAACAAAGTTCCTTGGGCCATTGTAGAGAGAAACCGACAACTGGGAGTTCGGAGGTAGGTGCTTGTTTGTCGCCTCGATATGTATACGCAGTGCCGAAAGCTCGAGACCGTTAATTGACAACATGGGCGAAGGTTGTCCCTCGCCGCCCTCGATAGTATCTTGAACGATCCCCGGTTCAAGTGCCAACACAGGAAACGCCTCTTGACCACGCATTCCACAGAAGAATAGCCAACGGACAGCTTTCTTCGCATTAGCACTGAAAGAGTCGTACGACTCCGAGGCGGATATGGCAACCGCAGAGACGACACCTTGTGAGTGACCTGTGGCACCGGCGATACGATCGCGAAGCTCGCCGGGTGTAAGCCCCGAGATGTGGCAGACTGCTAGATATTGTATGAGTTGCGTTAAACCGATTAGAGGGAGGGACAAGGGAATAGACGCGAGATATGCAACAGGAGGGCGCGAGACCGTCCCAGAGAGCCATGAAACAACGTCCATGCCATAATTATAGAAGCTTGAAGCCTGACGCGCCGCAACGAGGGGAACAAGTATCTCGCTCGTGATGGAGGTGATTAGAGGCGACACATATGGTTTATAGGTATCATAGAGTGCTTGAAGTTCGTCAAAGTAAACCTCGTTCGTTCCTTGGCCACCAAAGAGCGCATATATGCAGGCATCTCCTTCTAAAGAGGCGGAAAGAAGAGCAGAAGAGGGTGGCGTAGGGATGTCAGCGACACCGTGTTGCTCGAGTGCTGCACGCGCAGCGAAGAAAGATATCAAGACGGAACTGCGGACATCGGCATCAAATGGCTTCACAAAAGTGAAGATATCCGTATCGGAGAGGTAAGAAGAGACGAAATGCGTGAAGACGTGCAAGAGAAGAGTCGTCCGCGCTTTCGTGGACTGGGCGTCGTTGGATAATCTCTGCGCGACAAAAGACAAAAAGCGTGCAGATAAGTCGACCTCGGACTGTAGGACGATTTCTTGCTCTGGGGTAGCATCTAAGGTATCGGGTTGCTTCTGGGAATATATGAAATCATCCCGGACAACTTCAGCTGCGATCCACACGTCGCTATTGCTAGAGACCGGGATCGCGATCTAAAGGGATAACGGGGTATAAGTGGGTATCGACACGGCGCGATCTGGTACGCGTACCCTGATATTTGAAACTGCAATGACTAGGGGACGCGTTGGGATGGCAGATTCATGGGCTGCCTCACCATTCGGAACAGACATTTTGGGGGGGTGCTATGGATGAGAACCAGGACGGCGGGAGGGACGGCGGGCAGTGTGGGTGCGGGGAGTATGGAGGAGAGATTGACGGAGGGTTCGGGAGGCTTTTATACCCCAGTCCGAAATTTTTATTTTGGCGTATACGCGTGCAATGCTTCCCCAAAAAAACATAGGTCACGTGTGATTACGTATAAGTCTCAGCTTCTGTCTTGTTCGATGCAGCGTGCCATCCAAGAAATTACGCTCCTACTAGTCATATTGCGAGGCGAAACGTACGCGCGCAGACAGTTGCATCGGCATCTCCCGTCTAGGAGGGTCCACGCACACGCAATCCTCCTTCTTGATGACAATTAGGGCCATCGATACTACCAATCGCGGCCATCATGGATAACTACATCAGCAGCGTGGCCGAACACATGTCTCCTCCGTGTGTTATTACCATGAACCACCCGACGACGACAAGGTGGTAGCAGCCTGTTTCTATTGGTACTGTAGTTGGTATTCGTAGGATGATCTTTGAGTCTGAAAGTGCCGCGCCACTTTGTCATATACAGCGACGACTAGTCATGGAATCGGACACACCGTCCTCGATATCCTCTGTACGCATGACCAAGGTTTGTCGTAGATTCTGACACTTGTTTTCCACCTCGTATGCTCACGAACGACCTGCTGTGTAGCGAAAGCTTGAAGACGCAATCCGGACCCTGGACGGTGCTATTGTTCCCCCGTCGTTCACTGCTGTCATCGAGGGACCGACGCCGTCAAAACGACCTCATCTTACTCGCTCAGTATACTCCACCTTGGCAAAGTTTTCCGTGGCATCAAGGAAACGATCGCATCCCTCCCAAGGGTTAGTGTGTCCTCACAAAAATGTTGTCCCTGCCTGAATTGCAGCACATCTCAGCGCTACCCCTACAGTAGACATCTCAAAAAGCGCACCGAACCTTACTGCAATCCTCGAGCGATCCGCGTCTAGACGGCCTTCTCCAACTAATCTTATACCCACGCCTCCCGTGCACCCAGCGTCCGAGTACAGGCCTTCTTCTACAGACTCTTTCCTCGCTCGCCTCTCTACCTACAAACTCACTACGTATGCAAAAAAACCACCACAGATCGATGCTGTCGCTGCTGCGAGGTGCGGCTGGGTCAACGACGGAAAAGACAGGCTTGTCTGTGGATTGTGTGACGTATCTTGGGTGTTGGTTGGACGCGAGGGTATGCGTAAAGATGCTGGTAAGGAGATGGATTCTGTTCCAGTCAACCACTGAGTACTGAGGGCTCAATTGTAGCTAACGCACTGGTTGAGAAGCAACGCATTTCTCTAGTGGAAATGCACAAAGATGGATGCCCTTGGAAGACTAGGCAATGCGACAGTTAGTAGCACATTTGTTGCCACTTTGGTATGTTATCCTGATATTCTCATCTTAGTGTCAATATATCGAGTACCACTCCGGACACCTTCTACAATGGTCTGCGAATTGACAGCCACTGCGCTATCACTCGGAACCCTACTCGCCAATGTAGCAATTAAGCACCCCCTTGTGCGTTTGACCGCTTCACTATTTACAAGTTCCTCTTTGACAAGGGTGTTTAGACTCCTTCACAACTAGCTTCTCTTCGTTCTATCTTCTCTGCAAGATCATCAGAGGGATGGACGTTGGACTCCGCCTTAGATGTCGGTGAAACAACCAATGCTATAGCACCCTCTGAGCCTGCCGTTCTCGCCGCTCTCTTTGGATGGGTCCCAGCTCCGATCTCGATACGTAGCGAGCACCGAGGCACACACGGTGGGTCTTACGGCCCTTCCGCATCTGTACCTCCATCCCGACCACTGTCGCGCGCCAGCTCCATCTCGAGCCGCCTTCGAGAGTCAGCAAGCATATCCACTCTCTCCGCTTCACCCCCAAGGAGCACGTTCCAACTCAGTGCGTCTCCAGGTCGCGTAAGGACGTCCTCGCGCATGAGAAGCTCCTTGTCCAGTAGCGTCACCACTTCCCAGGATACGTCTTCCGTATACTGCATCCTCTGTCAGCGGCGTGTTGGCCTCTGGGGATACTCGAGGAAGGATCCAATGATTACACCAGCACAGAACGAGGACTCTGTTTCTGGGTTTCGTCGACATCAGAAAGAATTCGATCTGGTAAAAGAACATCGATCATACTGTCCTTATATTGTCTGCACCTCGGTTGTTCCGTCTTTCTCACACTCGCCCACAACGGACTCGGTGGGCAACGGAATAGAGGGATGGCGAGCGGTGCTAACTATTGTTCAACGCCACGAGCTCAGCCAGCGACAACGCCTGTCTCGGTTCATGCCTAGCAATGATTTGGACTATGACGCGCCCTCCCCGGAGTTGAAAAGAGTCGAGGCTATGGTATCTGGCGTAAAAACCCACGGGGTTAGTATTCGACCACATCTATTCGCGGAGCGTCACTGAGGATTGCTATCATTAGGGACGAGAACTGCTGAGGTATGTCAAGGGTCTTTTAGGGTAAATGTTATCGACTCGTGTAAATCTTTGGGCAACGTGATTTCATATATCACCTTGTTATCCTTCTAGCGTTCCTTCCAAACAACCAATCATTAAGTTGAGCGCGAGGTACGATGCTCGAAATATTTGAGCAGGTCGCGATATCCCAGTTTGTTGGATCTCCACATGTCGATAGCTCGAATCCCACGAGATATGTACTGACAGCAGCTTTCAGACTACAGAGCCATGTCGTCTTCGCTCATCGGAGAGTCATCTGAAATGCCGTTTGAGTGCCCCCGATCGATCGATTTCGATTTGGAACGATGGATATCCTTTCCCCCTGGCTGATCTCCACTATAGAATTAGGTATTCAAATTTAGTTCCATGTCCAACCTTCTTGCCAACTCCCGGTCTGCCTCCTCCATTCTCTTCCTCCTTTCCTCCTCTCTTTTTCTCTCCAGTTCTTCTTCATGAGCCTGTTCACGCCTCGCAACCTCCCTATCTGCCTCTTCTTGTTGTCTCCTGTCTCGTGCGAGCCTCTGTTCTCGTTCTTCCTCCTCTTGTGCTTGCCGCACGAGTGCGAGATCTTCCTCTTCCTGTCTCCGTCGCTCTTCCTCCTCCGCCTCCATCTGAGCACGAGCGAAGGCTGCATCGGCTGCTTCCTGTTCAGCGCGCGCTTTGATCCGAACTAATTCTTGCTGCCACTTCCTCTCAGCCTCAGCCTCCTCGGCGCGCCTTTTCCGAGTTTCAGCTTCCTTGTGACGACGCTCCGCCTCTTCACGTTCGCGTCGGAGTCGTACTTCCTCTTGCCTTCTGTGTTCTTCCTCCTGCCTCTTGCGTTCTTCCTCCTGTCTCCTCTCCTCCCTCCTCCTGTGCTCTTCCTCCTCTCGTTTCCTTCGTTCCTCCTCTCTCCTCCTCCCCTCCTCCTCCCTCCTCTTGCGCTCTTCTTCTCTCTTTCTCCGTTCTTCTTCCTCTCTTCTCCTACACTCTTCCTCTTTCCTTCTCTGTTCTTCCTCTTCCTTTCTTCTTTGTTGCTCTTCTTCTTGCATTCTGTGCTCTTCCTCTCTCTTCCTGCATTCCTCTTCAACTCTGAGCTCTTCTTGTCTACGTTCCTCCTCTTTCCTGGCCTCTTCCTCACGCTCCTCCGATTCACGTCTCCTGCATTCCTCCTCCTGTTGCCTCGTGCGTTCTTCTTCCTGTCTCTTGGTCTCCTCTGCTCTCTGCGACTCCTCCTCATCATGCCTTTCCTCCTCCATGCATTGCACAGGGCCTCTCTCTTCATGCACTTCAACATCCTGGAGCACATCTGGCTGCCTTGACTCCTCTGCAAAGACTCCCTTGTCTTGTGTCTCTGTAGTTTGATTTGCCCCCACATCTACTAGAGTCTCTCTTGTCTCCTGCACCACAGTCGTTGTTTCCACAGAGGCGACTGGCTTGGCTACATTTCGTCCATCCTTCGCTTGGCTCTGTGCAACAATCTCTGTGCTGGTAGCAGTCACAGTGTCTGAGGCTCCTCGAGGGGGAAGCGGTGGCGGATGGAGTAGGGGAGCGACAGGAACAACACTTTGTTGCAGGGGTGTCTGCGTGGAGATTGGCCCATGGCTTGGTATTGGTGTTTGGGGTGGCTGTGTAACGGTGGGCGGAGCGAGTGTTTTTCCATCTTGGTTGTGCAATGGTGGCGGCGGCGGTGGCGGCGTGAAATATGACTGGGGTGGCTGGGGTGTCTGGGACTGAATGGGTGGCAGAGGGGGAGGAGCCGGAATAGATGACTGTTGGGAGGAGTGAAGGGCAGTCATTAATAAGGCAAATAGGTAAGCTTACGGTTTGAGTGTACAAGCGCTGCTGAGGGGTAACACTGGGTTGGTATGGCTGTAAAACTGGTGGAGGATGCGGTGTCTGAGTATAGGGAGGATGCTGTAGATGGTACTGTTGCTGTTGGGGAAGATATTGGTGTTGCTGCGATGGTAGGTCAGATTGCTGGTAGGACGGCTGGGGCTGGGGTGAATATGGTGGTTGTTGCGAAAGGTATGGTGGAAAGGATTGTTGTTGAGGATGCGTTTGAGGTGGAGGCAGAGATTGTGACGTCACAGGTCTGGTAGGATATTGAGTATATTGCTGGTAGTGGGGTGGCAATGGGGTGCTTGGGGGAGATATGTCATAACGTTGCCGAGCCTGCCCAAGTGGTGTATAAGGAGATTGGAGAGGAATTGAGGGCTGGGAGGGGGGCAACGTTCGCACATAATCCTGAGTTGGAGCAGGAACGAAAGCTGGCTGCACGGAGGGATGTATGGGACCTGGTGGCGAAGTATGTGGTATGGGAAATCCAACAGGGGAAAGATGTTCCTCTACTAGGATAGACGGCATCGATCCAATGCCTACCCCTGTCGCAAAGGTTGCCTCGGAAGAATAGGATTGTACCGAGGTTTGCAACGGAGGATAAGGAGATGGTGTATGCAGAGGTGTATCACTCAGGGCCCTTCTGTGAAGTGGTTCTGGAATGATTTCGGGAGGTGGACGACCCATACTAGTAACCCGGCTCTGACTTTGTCGTGGCATGGGTCTTGGACCGGCACGCCCTCCTGGATGGAGTGCGGCAGGGAGGCCTGGGTTCTTTCCCGAACCAACGGTGAATGTATCATCAACCGGTAGTGGGGGAAGTGAGTCCTTCTTGGTGATCACAGCAGGAGAAGTACTTGGTGGTGCCTGTCTGGATACTTGGCTCCTAAGGCCATGCGCGGGGATCAAAGACGCTGGTATCTGACTCCCAATTGGTTGGGTTGTCTTTCTCTCTGTGGTGACAGGAGAACGCCCCGGATGTGCGGAAGTAACGGGTGAGGTCTTTGCCATTGGTTGTTGACCTTGTGCAGGACGTGCAAGTCGATCAGATGGACTAAGTTTCGAGGGACGACGCGTCAGAGGCGGCGAAGAATTTGCGTAGAAAGTCATTTCCAGATAAACTTCGCCCCTGGTACCTGCTGAAGTCTCAAGAGAAACCCAGTCTAAGGGTACCGTCAGCGACTACGAACTGTTCAAGCAAAAGGCCAAATGCCCACCATCGAACTCGCCAGTTCTAAGCGTTTCTTCAATGTCCACTGTTCCCTTCCCCAGAAGCACATCCTCGCCTCGTTGCTCGTCCTTGAAACAAGCAATTTCCAAGATCCTGTTTGCTTTGTCTTTCCCCACATCAGCAAGGATTGGAAACCGGAGTTCGTCATCCCACACGGGATGCTGACCGCCCTTTGAAGCGACTTTGGTCCGCTTTTTCAAGCCAGAAAGGCTTGCCTGAGCGTAGGGGTCCTGTTTGTAAAACGAAGGCTGATGAAGATGCTGGGCTTTCAGTACGACGACGACAAGAGTACCAATCTCCTGTTGTTGCATGATAGTTTAAAGTTGAGTTGGGGTTACTATACAGCCATCCGACTCAGTCGAACGCAGATTGATTCGACAACCGGGTCAGTTCAGACTCTTTGGATTGCAATCAGCTCCTCGACTTGAATCCATACAAATGATATCAGACTATGATGATAAGCGACTCGGCTCCAAGTTTACCGACTTCAATATTGACACGAGCCTGTCAGATTCGAAACATCTCTAGAAGATGTAAGCCCGACACCAAAGAACTGTTGGCGCTTCTTATTGAAACTATGCAGCAGTAGTAGCATCTTCAGTATTTTATTTCCATCAATCTCGTAATTTACTGACAGTGCGACAGTTACTATGACATCATACATGCAAGACTAGCACATAAATTTATACCTGTGGCTTCGTCAAGGACGAGAATCTTAACTGACTTGTGGACTAGTACTGAATTCAAGCTCGCGCCCAAGATACTAGAGATCGCAGAATAACAGTAAACACTGAGAAGAGCTGTGCAAGCTTAGTTTTACTTGACCGACTAGCTATGCCATTAGAGCATCTAGTAGAACAAAAGAAGTGCAGATAGCATAAGTTTCAGTATCATTTCTTTGGGGTGAAGAAGACGATGAGGCATGCTTGGTGAAGAGCATTCCACAGGTGCTCGCGCGCCACTTCTAGGATTACTCCGTAGTCGAAAGTTCCATCAATAACTGTATTCGGAAGTCACATACCTGCCTCTAGTATAATCATGAATAGGTCTATACTTTACAATGTTTTACTTCAGCCGGTTACTTCGGGCAACAGATGCACGAAGTTCGTCATATATAACATCGGGTATAGGCATCCTTTAATTTGTGTAATGCCACCTGAGAAAGCGGCCCGTCAACTCTGGCTGTGTCCCTGCGGCTCGCGGCCCGACTCACTTGATAATTTTCTAGAAAGGGCTGGATTTCGCTTTGTTGAACCTTCACCCTCTTTACCCTTTCTGAATGATTGTGCTCCTTCAGCATTGCCTTGAAGTACCGCGCCTGTGTAAAGTTAGCTTCATATTCCTGTAAATACGTGCATTGACTACCCACTTCCTGTTCTTCCACTAAAGTCCATGCATCACCATCCCGTCCGGCTCGAGCGGTTCGCCCAACACGATGAACGTATTTTCTCATATCGACAGGCGTATCATAGCTCACGACATGGGAGACATGACTGATGTCAATCCCTCTCGAGATCAAATCAGAGCAAATCAGACTAGTTATCAACAGTACAATGAGATCACCATTAGTTTGTATTCAGTTGAAACTTACACGTGAATCTCCTGAGCTTTGAATTTCTCGAGAATGACTTTTCGTTCGCTCGCAGGGAGGTCACTCGAGTACGCGCGGACTACAATGCAACCACGTTCGTGTGACCTCAGCTCTTCAAAGCACTCAAGCAAGAAGACGAGCCGGGAGGTGGATTCCGATGATTTAGTGAAAACCAAAGCGTTGCGCACATTCCGGTTGTGGAGAAGGTGAAGCAAAATGAGTGGTTTTTGAGATGCTTCACAGACAACCATATGCTCCTAATCTACAGTGGTTAACCAAAGCAAGGTTCAAACCAGCTCGAAACTTACCGTCAGAGTGGTTGGCATGGCGAAATTTTCGGAAACGAGGTTTGACGGACTACCATCAGGTTCGTCCTCAATTTGTCCCCGGACGACAAAATACTTCGGATCCCGCAAACCAAGTGACGCAAGTTTTCCAGGATCTCGAGTCAGTGTTGCAGAGAACAAGAGTTTTTGGCATGAAAATTTTCTTTCCTCGTATACGTCGACTTGGGATGATCCTAGATAATCAAAATCTAGGCAAGCAGGGGAAAGAGAATCATATTCTGGCGGGAAAGCCTGTTCTGGAGGTAGTTCGGTTGCAGAAGACATGGCGGAGGGCCGCCAATGGATGGCAACGAGGACCTGTGCCAGCCAGTCCTGGAACGATTGAGAAAGTAAACGATCGGCTTCATCAATCACCTGAATGTGTCATGAGATACATGAATACCAACCATCAACAAGCCATACCAAGAAGCGGAGGTGTTGTAAGGAAAAGTTTGGCGTCTTCCCAAGATGATCCATCAACCGACCGGGTGTGCATATCAAGATATCCACTTTACTGGAGCCTCCAAGTAGCCTAGGGAAGAGTGGTGGTTAGTCGACGTCGCTCCATCAGGAAGGAGAACTACCCAGGATTGGTCTCAGAGACCAACTGTGCTTGTTCATGAGCAAACGAGTGTTGGCCTGTCACGGTGCCAATCTCAAAGAGATGATCGGAAATCTATACTTGGAATGCAGATATTTAAATTACCTTTAAACCACGTCCCTTGCCGACGGCCTCGAAGGTTTCCCTAACTTGGGTGACAAGATCCCGAGTAGGTAGAACAATCAAGGCACGCAACCTGGTGACAATTCTATTGGATAAAACCTACGCCCTCGTGGGCATCAGCAAGTACAATCATGTTAACACTAGAGCTGACCTCAAGTATAGGGAGGATATATGCAAGCGTTTTTCCACTACCCGTTGGTGCGGAGACACACGCGTCACGTAGAGCAGAGAACGGCGAATACAGCGACGGACTGTGGAAGATGAGATACGGCAGAAGCACTGTCTGTACTACATGTCAGTCCATCAGTATCCATGCTCAAAAATTGCACAAATTGTCCCCTAACCAGCAAAAAGTTCGCTAATACCAAGGTCAAGCAGGCGCCGTCGGGTCTTCAAACTGAGACCCGTGCCGCAGTCTGGTTCAGCGGTCGAGAGAGGTGTCACAGCGGCAGGATCAATGACCTCCGCATGTATAAGAGCCTTGTCAATCCCTTGAATAGCGAGTACGGACCGGGGTGGTGCATCGGGTAGAGTTGAGGAGGGGAATGAGGGTAGAGTACCTGTTGGTTGAGCAGGTTTTTGGATACTATGAGGCTCCTTGCTCTCAGCTAAGTCACGCATTTCATTGCCATCGTCGTCGAAAACTGGGCCCTCGCTACCGACTCTCCGTTTTTTCTTCGGCAACTGGAGGGAATGCTCGATAGATATTACTTCTTCGTCCCTGCTGGTGTTGTCGCCTCCGTCTACGGTGCCATCTTCATCGTTGCAATGCTCATCGTCTGCAAATCCCGAACCTCCCTTCTGGACATTATCGAGTTTCCGAGGTGCTGAGGCCTTTCGTGCCTTTCTCCGAAGTTTTTTGCGTTTCAGATACCGAGTCTTGGCTTTGGTTTTGATCTATCGATTACTGAACAATTATTATAAAATAAGATGGACGGGTATGCTTGCATTGGAAGATTCACCGGCCGCGCTTGATTGAGGAGGATCCATAGAACACAGGCCAAGTTCAAGGTAAGGAATTCGAAAGGAAACTTCTGTGCGCTCGTGTTGATTGAACAAGAGGATATGATGGGGCCAACAACTAGTAATCAAGTACCAGTGGCAAACATGTATGAGATATGTGGCGGGCTCGTGGACTATATATCATCGCACTCGCGTTTGCCGTGACAATCCATCAATCTCATCAATCATGCACGCGCACACCGACAGAAAGTCGACTTTCAAAGTTCCACCCACGACGTTTACCGACAGGCTGGTCTCACAGGAGGCTCGACGCGAAAAGGTCAACCATTATATTCAGCCTCGTTTCTTCGGCCAGGCTAACGGAGATCACGCTATGTAGGCCCTGGAAGAACAAAAGCGGGTGCGTTGAACACGACGGGCGCACCGTTTTCTCATCACCCAGGACAGCGAAGGGCCCAGAGATTCGATTCATCCAGACAACTTGATGCGTTCGCACACCTGAGTCTTGGGGCGTCCGATGATGAGGCCGACGAAGACATTGACGAAGAACCCCAAGTGATGGAGGAAGGAATAGCGGGGTATGCCCCCCTCCCAAGCCCAACTCGCGTTCTTCTTGGATCCAAGCCAGAGGATGGCGGCAGTCCAAAAAGGAAGCGTAACAAAGCCAAAAAGAGACGAGCGAAGAAGCCTAGCAAGTGGGCGAACAAGTGCATGTATGCGGAATTATTGGAGATGAAAGAGGAACCGGGCCTTTGGGGGGATCACGCGAGTGGTGCGGATGATGGCCTTCCTACGGACCTAGAGAGAGCCTGGGTTGCAGTTGCACCAGTGCCAACAGGAAAACGATGTCTGGCGATCACCCACCAGTCAACATCTGGAATTATTGGAATATGTGCCAAAGTTTCATTCCACTCTACTATGCTGCTGCTGATCGAGTTACTTGACAGCTCCGAATACCATCCTCCGGTCTCGTCTGCTGGGGAAAATGTTACTTCCACGATTTCCTTCTTCACTTCCTCCGCTCACAGTATTGGATTGTATTCTCGACGTCAATTGGAGAACCAACGGAATCCTGCATGTCCTTGATGTGATCAAATGGAAAGGTCAAGACATAGCAGATTGTGAAACTCCATTTAGGTACTCTCACATTAATTAGCGATCATCTTGTCCTCATCGAACCGGATAGATTTTGGTGGCGAGACACTCGACTCGCTGAGCTGCCGAAATTCGCCCCACCTTCGACTGCGTTTCTGTTCACTGGTTCCGCTGACGCTGAACAGCCGGTTTCACAACCAAGCTCTTACAATTTCCAATATCCGACGTCATTTATTCCGATTCCTTACCACACGGACACAACTCTCCCCATGTTGCATTCTCATATTGTACCCCTAGCCCGCTCCACGCGGGAGCTCCGTGTCGATATCCCAACCTCATTACCATTCCAATTCCCTACTTCGGATTCTGCAATGTCGATCGATTTTGGGGCTGACCAAAACGGATTGACAACCCTGCCGGTGCATGTAACATCAGACGGCCTCCTGCTCTACGTTTCTCATGCAAGCTACGAAGAAGGGATAAGTCCGTTGAGCTGTTGGATCCCCGTAAGGCCAGTCGCTGTCCCCGGTGAACAAGAAAAGAATAGTCCCTTAGATCTCTTTCAGCGGTACGTGTGTGATTTTTCTGGCCATTCGTTCTAATCATCCATTGTGGGTTCGTATCAGACTTGTGGATCGCCGCCTGACTAGCTTGCGGCAAAACTCCGAATCGCATTCTGACGGCATGGTTATGTAGGCTTTGACATCTACTAGTCACACGCAAGATTCATTTTCGGCTGGTGTTTTTCGCAACAAGCTGGGTGTTGATGAGGCATGGGTGTGAAGAACATTTAAAAGCATGGATGAGCAGGATGGCATTGAGAGAATTGAGATTGTGTTACTAGACCAGGCCGAGCGGTAATATCACCGCCAGTATCATGACTTAATCGATTGACTAGCACGTAGCAATTTCGTGAAAATCGAGTTCTATGCACCATTGAACCGAGGACGTAGTGTTCAACAGCTCCGTGTAAGGGAGACGGACGAGGCCTCCCGGCGAATAACCTGAGTTCTCTTATCAAACTCGTGTTCCGGAGGCAAAAAGCCGTGTGTACCGGGGCCGCAAAAATCACAAAATCAATTAAGGACGTGCTACTCTACCAGGAAATAGACCCTAGATGAACACAAAAGGATCGGCTCGATGCAAATCATCCGCGTGAAAAATCGCAGTGCGCCAACAGTCGTCACAAACTGAACCAGTTCAATCGTTAGCAAGGAGTTTCTTCAGATAATCGACCGCTAACTGTCGCACAGACGCATCCGCTATTGGATTGCTCATCAATTCCATTGCGACCTGAGTCCGGTGCTTCATTCCAGAATCACTGCCATGTTCCCGCTCTGCTTGCTCTCTCTCGAATCGGCGGCGTTCTAGCTCCTGACGCACTTTGCTTTCCTTTTCTTCGCGTTCCTCACGTCGGCGTAGATAGTCAAGTTTAAGCTTGCTGTGTTGAACCTGTGCTTGAAGCAGCTGGAGACAAGCTGCCATCAAGTTCTGCGGGACAGCAAAGTGGATATGCGATGGTTCTGGCACGGGCGACGCATGGTTCGGCCCTGTAAACATGGGGCGCGCAGGGGAGCCCGACGGCCCCAATTCTAAGAGAGAGTGATCCAGGCCAGTAGGGGGTTGGGGAATGACGGGCCGAGTGTAGGGCGGTGTACAAGCTGGTTGAGATGGTGCAGAGTGTGAGAGATCCAAAACGGGTATGTCTAACGAATTATCTTCGTCTTCAATTTCATCGCCGTTGGCTGCGCCTCCCACGCCTCCCGACGCGCCATTGCCGTTGGGTCGAGCAGAAGGGCGGGATACCGCTGGGTCACCATTCCATCTATAATCATTGATCAATGGGGACCAAGATTTGATTACCCATTGCATACCTGCTGTAAAATAGATTGTACCACCCGCTTCGATGCCAGTGGTCTATGGTTCTCGCATTCAGATTCCCCACCTCACAACCGCCCTTGCGCGCTAGTTGAAGGCGACGCTCGTATTCCCGCAATCTGTCACCTTCAATGGTCATGCTCAGGGGTCCGTTGGAAGGTGCATGATATGCCTCAAAGGTATAGATTTGCTTGAACAGATTGAAATTACGTTCATAGCATCCTTTGAGCGCTTGGTATGTTTTCTTTCCTCCAAAGACCTCCAAGGCACACTGCGTGTCCGTGAACAAACGCAATAGGTCCATACCACGGACACGCACCTCTCGAAAGCACGAGTTCTTCGTGGAGCGAAGTGAATTCCAATGGTCGTCCTCGCTCGGCCCCATGAGCCAAGTAAACAATTTCGTCTTCTCGTCGTCGGTCCAATGCTTTGATCCATGGACGGATTCATTATCAAACTCGCCCCCATCGTCGACTTCTCGCCGTCGCTTTCCCATTTGGTTATTCGGTATCGCAGTGGCGCCATCAGTATGCTTGCGCTTCATCGCACTCGCCGCCTGACTGTCATTCGTAAGTGGAAGGGTGAATTCATGTATGGGAGAACGTGAAGGGCCAGCGACAGGCTGTGTGGGGCGCGTGCCGTTGCCGTTCGAGTCGAGGATAGTCGGTGGCGAATCCGCAAGTCGGAATGCGCTGTCATGAAAGGACGGCCGCGTGCTGAGCGTGGGGGTAAGGTGGGGGCCAAGTGCCCTGTCAAGACTCTGCAAGTGGCCCGCCGATGAGTTTACCCGATGAAACGCAGGGTTGGTGTGATCCTCACCGAAACGTTGCTGACATTAGGATCGCCGCGTTGCAGGTGTCCAAAGGTCATGGCTGGGTCACTGCGTGTGTTTTAAGATATGATGAGCGGCATGATATCGCAGATGGACTGGACATGTCATGGTGAGACGTACTTACCCATGAGACTGGGGGTTGTCCATGCTAGCTTGACTCTGTTGTCGAACCACGATGAACCGGATGCGAACCGCTTGCGCTCTCCTGCTGCGGCTCGTTTGCGGTGCTGAATCCAAACAAACAACCACAGGCGCTCTGGTTCGTGTCGCTTGGTACGAGAGCACCGATTAGAAGAAAGTGTATTACGGATACATACATGACAGTTGAATTCATAACTCAAATCTCATCGTCTGGTTCCCCCTCAGCATCCAAGTCCGAGTCCTCCTCGACCTCCATTCTCAACTCCTCCGCGGAACCCGTAATGTGTGGACCTAGCACCTGAGCGATCCCCTCCCCTTCTCCCGAAATCTTGCTGCGAGTTGCCGTACCATTGGCACCTTCCGCTACGAACACAGTGTCGTCACTCGGGACACTGTGCCGACTGGTCAGTCCAGTCAGAGGGGTCCCCACATCTTCCGATTTCACGGTGGGGCATTCTGGCGCAGGCGGAACTTCCTCCTTCGCCCTCTCTTCTCCTTCCGTAGTTGCGACCACAAGGCCAGCGTCTTGTGAGTCCTGCGTCGCACCTGGATGAACTCCGTTCGTATTACGGCCTTCTCCATTGACAACAGGGGAGTGATGCTCGACAGATTGATCTGCACGATCATCGTGCCGCCCACTAAAAGTAGGGGTGGATGCAGGAAGATCCTCAGGGGAGGGAGAATCCAGTTTCCTGCGCTTCCGGGGCGAAACTGGTCTGGGAGGCAATGTTGGTCCGGACTCAGTTGGAAGGGCATCCGGTACAACAGGTATTTTCTCAGGTGATCGGACTCTAGGCAGGCGGCCGCGGCGACGTTTGGATGGTACAGAGTCTATGACGTCTTCGGTGTCCTCCACAGCACTGTTCAAACCATCGAGCAACGAATCACTACTTTTCCCCCGTTTAGAATCACCGTCCGCAACCGGCTGCGCAGAACTTGTCCGGGTGGACACCGCGAGAGAATCGTGACTGACATCCCTGGGATGGCTTCGCAGTTGCCTCTTTGGTGTCGGCGTCTTCTCGTGAAGCAGATCATCAAAGAGGTGAGCTGCAGTCACCTCTCCGTCTCGCGACATCTCCGCTTGCTCGCTCTGTTCATTTGACGAGTCTTGCCTAGCCAGAGACTTCGCCCGATCCCCAATGTCCAAGATGGGTGTCCCGTCATCCATCGGACTCCGCGGTGTGCTGGTGCGGGCTAGGACGTCGAAACCTAGGCCCGCCTCGGCCTGAAGGACCTCCACACCTGCTTTGGTGCGGGACAACACGAAGGGCGTCCACTTCAGCTTCTCGGGCTTGAGCCTCAGGTATCCCTTCTTTTCCCATGTCACCAACCGATGCTCTACCTTATCTTGATCCCAATAGATCTCGTAGTGCGTGGGAGCAGCAAAGGGTACATTTGACTTGTTTCCTCCGCTTTCTGCTTGCTTTTGTGGATTGGGTCTCTGCAAGTGCTTGCGTGCGATGCCGTTTCTGCGACCACGGGGAAACTTGATTGATTGACCTGGGGATGGACGAGTAGGATTCGGGGATGCGGACTCGATTATAATCATGTCTTGCTGCACGAGGATGGCAAAAATATCCTCGATAGTCATAGATGTGGCTCTGCTGATATCTGTTTGATGGTACCCATGGCACCTGGTGTGAGGGAGAGTCAACTTTCGGGAAAAAGGGAAACAAGCAGACCTTCAAGGGTCGGTTTCGGAGGGGCTGTGACCAGGTATCGCATAAGCGCAAGGGTCCAGTAGTTCTTGTAGCCAAGTGCACCAAGTCCGGAAAGTGGCTTCTCAGGTGAGCCTGCACGTTGCTCTTTCTTCGACAACAAGTAGCCTGACAGGACATTTGGTTAATAGCCCACCGTGATCCAGGTACTTGAACGCACTAAAATCGATCAGGTAATTCCCCCAGCCTTGTCGTTGCCGTACTGGGAGAGTCATGATACAACTCACGTTGTATTGCTTCGGTGAACATTTTTCCTTGCTAAAGTAACCCACAAAATGGGCCCCAATGTCATCACTCTCCGTCATGACATAAAAAAGAAATGGTTCAACGTCGTAGAAAAGAGATTTATGATCGAGGAACATCTTAGAAAGGAGGCAAAGGTTCTGGCAGTATATCTTGTTTTTGCGTCCGTCTACCTCGAATATAGAAATGGAACTATCGCGGTAGATTTCGTCACCAGGTGGATGGCGGGCTTTACATTTCAGCTACCAACACCTGTTAGCAACAAGTGCGCAACACATCAATGCAAGGACCCACTCGGTGCCGACTAAAGGCAAAGCGGCTCCTCATATACTTCAAGCAAAACTCACATATCCACAGTCGCCCGTCTGGTATGTTTGCATACTCTTCTGGAAAGGGAGCGTCGTACCAGGGATGAATGTCATAAGGTCCAAATCGGATGGTACGAATGCGTAATGTCGACTGTCCATCAGGGACAGTTGGGGTGTTCGGGGTTTGGGAGAAGGTTCCCGGGGTGGGGGGAACCAAGCCTGGGGTGGATGGTGCGGGAGAAGCAGGTGGTAGTGACTGGGGTATGGACAATTGATGTAGGGTGGCAGAGCGAAGGGGACGCGAAGATGGGCCAGCAATCGGCGTATCTGGATTTTCAGAAGTAGTGGGTGGTGGTGGGACTGGATACAATCTCTCCTACGAACTAACGATCAACCGACGAGTCACCAGTAGATATTTGGGCTACAAACCTCAGCAGCGAATCTGCTTTTGTCGAACCTTGTCCTATCAGAGCCGTCAATGGACGTTTTGGACATATCTCGTTCTGCTGGCGATAAAAGATCCTCGAATATATTGTGCTCGGAATCATCCTCACGCTCCTTGCCTTTACCCTTGGGTGGGAGCCGCAACCGTACGATCAATGGTGGAGGCGGAGAGCGCATTTTGACACGCGGGCGTTTCGCAGGGCGCGGAGTCTGCGTACCTGGCATACGCTTGGCTGGCCGCTTCTTGATCGATCGGGGATGGCGCACAGCAGGCGTGCTGACAGTTTCGTCCGAGTCCGAGTCGGAATCTGAAGACTCGGAGGACGAATCGTCTCCCTGTGTTTCCATCTTGCGGTCCACCCTCGACGGGTCACTGGCCTGGCCACGATCGCCGGGAGGATGGTCCAGTCCTTCTGGTGGCAAAGCGTTGCGCTGGGTCTGAATAGAGTCAGGCTCAGGCGGGAGTACGTCAAGCGGTGGGCAGAGAGGACAGTGCCATTGACCGGGGGGTTCTTTGTCCAGTGGGGGCCGGAGACAATCCATATGCCAACCTGTTAACAGCGGAAGGGTGAGAAGAGAAGAAGCGAAGCGCAATGAGGTTTACCTCGATCGCAAAAATCGCAAAACAATATCCTGGCCTGTTGACATATAAACCTTAGTGAACGGACTAGAGTGTGTGTCTTACATCGTCCCCCTTTTCGTGGCAAATCTCACAAATCTTGCATTCAAAGCACCTCCAGGGGTAAGATCGCATAACGTCGGCAACTCTTCCAAGGTCCATGCAACTTGGATGGCCTGAGAAGGGTAGATGAAATAGGGATGCAAAGGACAACTGGGACAACACACCACTGCGGTTGCACTCGTCGCAGCAGACCATGCGTTCGTGCTGGTTATTCTTGTTCTTGGAATTGTTTCCCTGGCAAAAACCGCATTCCTCTTCGCGCCTGGGTTTTCTCCTTCGTTTTGGGGGTTTCGCGACCCGTGGAAGCTCGGTTTCCGGGATCGGCAGATAAGCCGCGGGTGGCTGAGGCGCGAACGGATCACCCTGTGGCCCTTGGTCATATTTCAATGGTTCTTGGGAGTAAAGCCGCTGCCGGTGTGGCGAAAATTCATGCTGGAGGGTGATTGGGTGTAGCTGTTGATTTCGTGATGAGTTTTGAAACCGGAGACCATTTACAAGGGCGAATGAGGCACGCGACGCGTTTGTCGCCGAGAAGAAGGCGAGTAAATGTTGCAGGAGGACGCTTACCTGGTGAGCGGGCAGCGACTGCAAATTTACGTCTGTGGCCAAGACTGGGTCGATGGGTGCCGCACCAGCGAGGGCAGGATCAATCGGAATGTCGTCGACGTTGCTGGCGGGTGTTCCGTGGTCGCTTGCGGGTTCTTGGACGAGCACGACGTTGGTTGGGAAAGGGAGACCGCGCATTGCGGGTACGGGAGCGCACTCGTCGAGGAGCACAGCGGCAGCACTGGCAAGGTCACGTTTTACGTTCACCGCCGTATTTGGTAGCGTAATTTGGGGTTAAAATAATTTTGTACAAAATGTGACCCCCATTTGGGTGGTGGTCCGTGTTACCAAACAGACGACAACAAAGCAGCACTGATCCTGTGTCAGAGAAGAGGCCCGGACAAGTCGAGCTGGCCTGCTCACCAGCTGGCTTTCAATCTCCTTCTCTCTCCACTACCTCCTTTCTCTCCTGCCACCATCTGCCTTACCAAGGCATGCAGGCTGTTCTACATCGCCAGCCCCCCCCTCTGTTACTAGACCAGTATCACCCTCCATCGCTCCCTCAACCTCGCTCAAATCCCACAATGATGCCCACCCCACCGCTCGTCTCGCGCAAGCGCAAGCGAGCCCACCAGTACACCGTGAGCTATAGCGAAGTTCAGGAAGTCGACAACGAAGGCCGTGTCCGCGAGGTAATCGTGATTGAGGACACTCCTCCTCCCTCCACTATATCTCCCGCAACCACCCACACCAACGCTTACTCTGCTTCCTACCAACCCCCAACTTACTCGGCTCCAATCAGAACCAGAGCCCGTGCTGCCGCAGAGGCACAAGCACTCTCGGTCAGCTCTTCTTCTGCGGTGTTGGTGGCACCAGCGCCAAAGAAAAGAAAGCGAGACCAGCCCGATGACCCCCGTGGGACTATCATCAAAAAGGTCGCCCCCGGCATCCAGCCACAACCTCCTGCTGCCTCTTCCAAGTCCTGGGCCAGCGGTAGTGGACCAGCTACTACAGACGTATGTAACTTCTCCCTCTCCACCACTTAGCCAAAGTATGAATCATTCTTTATCAGCCATCCACCGCCGTCATTCCTTGTGATGATAAGGAAGGCCACTACATTATTGTCCCAGATGACATAATTTATAATCGCTGTAAGCCCACACTCATCCTTAATATCTACCCTTTCCGACCACTTGTCAACTTCAGACCGCACTGTCCGCCTTCTTGGTCAAGGAACGTTTGGTAAGGTGGTAGAAGCAGTCGACATCCAAACACAGAACCGAGTAGCGATAAAGATCATCCGTGCAATTCCAAAGTATCGGGATGCGAGTAAGATCGAGATACGTGTCTTACAGAAACTCAAAGAAAGAGATCCCGCAAATGTCCAGTCAGTCCCCGTCTTGCACAGCGTGTACAGGACCCCCACAGTCTAATGCATTTCATTTTCCTCAGTAAATGCATCCATCTACTTCACTGGTTTGACCACCGAAACCACATATGCCTGGTTTCGGAACTGCTGGGCATGTGTGTGTACGATTTTTTGAAGGAAAACGAATTTGCTCCGTTCCCTCGCAACCACATACAATCCTTCGCCAGGCAATTGCTTGGAAGCGTCGCCTGTATGTTTCACCTTTCCGCATCAGCACAAAACTCACGCTGTGTGGCGATCTAGTCCTACATGATCTCCATTTGATTCATACAGATCTTAAGCCGGAAAATATCTTGCTCGTGCACAACGACTACAGGCTTGCCGTTGTGCCTGTACCTGGAAAGGTATGTGGCTCCTACACCCCTTTTATACAAATCAGTGAGATCGCCGTTCGCAGCGGAGCGCTCCACCACGGACGAAACGGATGCTTCAGTCTACGGACATTCGCCTCATTGATTTTGGTTCTGCCACATTTGAAGAAGAGTATCACTCGACAGTTGTTTCGACGCGTCACTACCGAGCACCGGAAATTATCCTCGGTATGCTTTTATTTGCAAGCATCATAATTTCGCTTACGCGGCTTTGTCATGTAGGCTTGGGGTGGTCATACCCGTGTGATGCATACTCATTAGGATGCATTCTTGTCGAATTTTATACCGGCGTTGCACTCTACCAAACACATGACAACCTGGAACACCTTGCTATGATGGAAGCGGTTATGGGGAAGATGCCAGATCGTTTTGCACGCGCGGGGGCTCGCTCAAAGCCAGAATTTTTTAAAGAAGGTGCTCGGTTAGACTGGCCCAAGCCTAAGGCATCACGGCAAAGCAAGAAGGATGTTCGTTCAACTAAATCACTCGTGGCAGGTTTTCTCTGGCTTTTTGATTACCTTTCGCTCAATCTCCGTTTGTTTACAGGAGGTTATACCACCCAGCGACCAAATCAACAAACATTTTTTGGATCTCGTGCGGCGGTTACTCGCTTTTGATCCAGCCCAACGGATAAGCGTGCGGGACGCCTTGCATCATCCATATTTTTCTATCAGTGTTCCAGATGAACTGTAGCCCAGATTACCACAGGTTATCTATTCACCCTTGTAGACCACTCCTTTGCGCCGGTTACTCCCACACCATCATCTTCTTCATCTGTTTGCAACACATCCTCGTCCCCTCGTTGGTTGTTATTGTCCTGTTCGGTCGTGGTCATGTACAACGCAAACCCGCTCACCTCATCGTCTTCTCATCCATGACCAGTTTGATTTTCATTCCTTCACGTCTGCCATCTCTGCCTGCCCAAGTGCAATAATTGTCCCTTTTACATCATCAAGCAATATCGTATGTTTTACACATCATCGCACAAGGCAGTAGTTGCCGTTCTTATTGTAACACGCTATCTTTTCCACTCCCTTGCAGGCGCCTGGTGCCCCGTGAAGATGGACGATCTACAGGTAGAGAACTTGGGCAATGGTAAGATTGTCGACTGCGTTGTAATCCAGCTTATGTTGCGCTTATTGCGATATGACAGCTACTGTACTCCGAAGTTCTCCGACTTGTTTGATGCGCTCCTCAAGTATTGAGTACCAAACAGTAGATCATCTCATGGTGGATGTCGTCCGATATCAATGCTCTGGTCCCTGGATCGAATGCGGCAAGGGAATTCGAGGAATGTATTAGTACTACAAACTATCATCCACAAAAAAATACCGAGTAGGAAACCTGGTCGAGTGATGGCCTAATACGTACGGACTGCAGCTTGACAAGGCGCGTCTCCTGCACTTCCTCAAACGCTTCCCCGACTTCGTTTCGAAGGACCATTCCAAGTTTGCAATGACCCATTGCCCAAGTCCATCAAAGTAACGTTCTAGGTCGGCATCCACATCATTGCCCCACGATTCCATGTTCCTGCGTTCCTCAAAGTAGGCGCCCATCAATTTCCTGCATTTCTCCCTGTCAAAGCCGCTGTCTGTGGGGCTCGTACATCAAGGTCATCAGGACGTTGCTCCCATCGTGTCCTTTGTTGTTCCATCTTGAATGAGTATACATCCTGGATGTCGTGCTGGTCAATACATCGCAGTTATACTCTACCTCGAGGCACAAACATTGGACCATCATACAATGTCGCCCGCGGAATAATACACCCTTGAGGACCCCCGGTCTTCGAAGAGCTCGTCAGGCAGGTCGAGTCCAAACGCCACGAAATATGGTTTACGCTATTGTTTCGCTGTAAAGCCGGATCCGATGCGAAACTAAGCATGTCACCCCTGTCACGAACGCGTAAACGTAGTCTTGAACCACTTAGCCGAGCGTGGTCGTAGCTTCTCGTAATAACGTTTTCGAAAGCTGTGGCAGCCTGAGTAACCGTCATCATCAAAGCGAAGTGGAGCCCACCCTCCTTTGTTAGCTGAGCGAGTGGTGAGTCATCCTCGTACTCTAGGTCTCTCAAGCGACTGAGAAAAACGTCTCCTGTTTTTCCTGCGGCAAGTTCGTCCTGATCGTCACTGATTTTGTCAGTCATCTAGGGAAGATTGAGGCGTTCTGAAGATATCTTTCTTCGGGGCGTAGGGAAACGCTCTTGCTGATATTGGCTCGCTGTTTGCCTTGTTGAACACATCGTGTTGGTCATTACGTCAGGGCATCGAATGCGTTGACCAAGTCTTGGATTCTGCGCCAATGACCTCCCCGGGAAGTTGTGTCCCTTTGCAGGGGGCACACCGAGAACGGATCTGGGAGATAGAATTGGTCTGTGCCGTTCATCTGCATGGAGGGATAGGTAAAGTATCTCCAAAATTTTCATTCCTCCATTCCATTTTATGTTGGGCCAAATGAACGTGTCCAACTCGTGATTGACTCGATGGTTTTTTCACGATGATACACTCATAGGTCGCTGGAGAAACTTCCCCGAGGAGCAACTAACCCACTTTACAATCAGTATTTAGCTCGGTGGGTCATAAGCTTTCTTTCTAGGAAATCGAGTGCTTGTGTTCTCTATTGCCAAGAATGCCAACGCGCTTTTACTCTTCTCGATCGCTATCTCGTCACAGACGAATTCTTCCGAGAAGAAGACAGGTGGTTCCCAGGACAGGTTGCGACGCCGAGCGTGAGCGAATTCGACACTCAATTTCTCCCTCGCAACACGGCCATCAATGTCATCACGGAGCTGTGCCGATGAGTACCAAGGATCAAACCTGCCAGTTTTCAAACCCATCTAGACATGATAGATGGTGCTGATCGTGAAGGCAGCGACGACATAGCCCATGAAGCCTAACCGTATCAGGCCAGCATTGGGCCAGCAGACCAAGTAAGCGAATACAATGTTTCTGGAATGAATCCTCGATTGGGGCCTTTAACCTGATGCCTGAAGATATATTGGCCTATTGTTGGCCAGTAGCATAGCTATGCGAACCAAGTACCGGTTGTGGTCAAAAGGAGTGCTTCTCATAGACTACCCAAGGCGACATCGCTCAATGTTTATCTTGATTGCAGGATGCAAAAGGCAATTAAATGACCCGATACCATTTTTCTCTTCCGGTGATGCGCGCTCCTGATAACGTCCCCAAAAACGAATTAACCGAAAGTCGCCAAAAGGATATACCAAACTTACCGTTGAAGAGTTATCGATAGAGTAGCATGAATATACTGTCGCAAGGGTCGTGAATTTATCGACGCCCATGACGATGTTGCCATCGATGGATTCTAGTGCCAGACTCGGAGAATGGCCTGGGTAGACCACGTTTTAACGCCAGAAGAGGAAATTCCCGCGAAACATGACGTTCCATGTCATCAAGCGTGGTTTACGCCTTGCCACTTCGACTCGCGATCCACACCTAATAGTCAAAGGTGAGTACATTCTATCAACCGAGTTGATCCATGTGAACATACGATTGCGTGACCGTGACTCCAAGAAATGGGACTGTTATTTGACGAGGATGAACTCGTACGGAATGTCATGGGACAATTGATGCCACTGTTGAGCGACGTGGTTTCCACGCTCTCACTTTGCATGCTCATGTCCACGCTCTCATTCTGCGTTGCGGTGTTCACATACTGCCTTCGAGAATATCTAAAGGATAAACGAGAGAGCAAGTTGTACGCAGAACAATTGAAGCAGTTGCAACGTACAGGTGGGAAGAGAGAGTGAGCTGGTGAGTGGCATTCCACAGTACAGAAAACGACCCGACAAACGTGTCCTCAAGCGACCATCTGTCCCCATGTATTCGAGCCGAGTGTGCAATCGACTATGATCCGCACAAAAAGGGCGTGGGTGAACTTTCGAGCGCAGTGTTTAGGGCCCTAGAAGAGGACGCGTCCTTTTGTATATACGGCAATCTCTTTCGTACTGTACATAGTACTTAGATAAGTACTCTACCAAACAACACAAAACACCAAATCCTAGTAATTCGACTCGTCGCTACAGTGAGCCAACTCACAACCATGTCAGAGTCCGACAACAGAGCTGAACTTATCAGAGGTCCGTACTTGAGCTTGATCTCGTGAATTCCATGGTCACACGACCCTCCGTTAGCTAAAGTCCAAGAACGCGATGATTTCATCCGCGAGTCGTGGATCAAGGCCATGGAAGCTCGCTTGGTCCGGGATGAACTCGTCAAGTGCCAGCGGCATGAGGGCGTCAACTCTATCGAAAATTGTCGGTGGTTATCAGAAAAGTATGCTCAGATGCTATTAGAGAACAGGGTGAGTTGGTCCCTGCTGTACGACGCTAGTATTGATCGCACATAGGTCAAGGGGTACAAGAAGATTGACGTTTAGCTATACCTTAATACTGTTCCGGATCTGGCTACATGCCTCACCGCATCATTCGCGCCTTAGGGCTTCAATATTCGTGTTTAGATCACACAAAGGATACAGGAATAATATGCCCGAATTGATTAATCAACTCAAAAAACAGAGTTAGGGTATTTCATTTCTTTCCCTTGCGCCGCTTCCCCTCAATCCCACTAGTCTCCACCACTCACTTCGTCCCCACTGCTAATGGCAGTCGGCTTCCTTGCCTTTGGTTTTTTGAGATGGTGCTCAGGGATCCACTCTTCCTCGTATCTTGCTCCACTGGAAGCGACTGTAGCAGTGCTGGAGGGTGTGCTAGCGTCGGGACGGACGCGCCTGGACTTCTTGACTTTTGTGACAGGGAAGTAGGTGAGGTAAATGAAGTATGAAGATCCACCGAGGAATACGGCGACCACCAAGTATGTCGAAATACTGGGGGAGGCTGAGCTGCAGATAGTGTGATAAAAGAAATCACTGACAGCTTAAAGTCGAACCAAGAACCCTCTGGTTCGACAATAGTCACCACCGAGTCAAAAGCGGAGACGCGGTACTTGAGGTCCTGAAACAGGGTCAGTTGAGAATGCATGAAGTAAACGGGAGCTCACATCGACTGAGTGCTCCAACCAGATGTTGAGGCGCAGATCACCTGGCTAAATTTCACGTTGGAAAAACAACTGTGAAATAGGCGACATGCATACCTTGAATCTGCAGCAAACGAATTAGTCTTCGGACGTGCATGAGGGAAACATAGCTCACTCGGAGTAGAATGTGTAGGAAATCTGAAGCTTCGCCTTTTCCAACAACGGCAAATCATACGAGAGCGAAGTTGTCTGAAGGAGGGTGATCAATTAACGCCGAGACGAGTAGAAAACAGACGGACATTTTTCACTAGAGCCCCGCTATCTGGATGATGGAAAGAACCACCGACAGAATTGAGTGTCACATTCTGTTCACTCTTGTTTTCGACCACAAGATAAACTTGGTTGCGTTCCCCATTGACAACATCTAGTAAGAGGTGCTCGAGAATGAAGGAAGTATCCATTCATGAGAGACATACGGCCGAATGGGTTTTGTTCAGGGAATGACGCTTCAATGACAATTTCGGGCTCGATTCGCTCAGCCGGGGCTGAGAACACTGTCAGATCACCACAACACATAAAATGACAACGCACAGGAGGAAACGGCGAGAACGAAAAGACCCAGAAGCGCAAGAGCGCATGAACCGAAACGCATTTTAGCAAAGAAGAGCGTAAAGAGACGCCACGTCCCCTAAGGAAAACTAAACTCAGGGCAGGTCCGTCGGATAGTCACGTGACCGGCTATATGTCGTCCCATTCTGGAGTGGGTCTGAATGGCTCCCTTTGACTTTCCTCTCTCTCTCCCTGGGGCTCAACCTTTGATCACACTTTCTTACCGTGCGCATATCTTGCATGACATTCAACACCTCTGGATAACGCCATTCTGCAGCTCAGGATGGCTTGTGGATCATTGAACTGCACAATGGAGAGGATTCTAGAATCACCGCACGTCTGATCAATGATGCACTCCGGCCGGCACTCGACACGGTCGAAAAACATTGGACAATGATGAACAGATCTGCCGCAGCTGAACACCCCGCACCGCAATCCAACGCCGGACACGGTGCTCTCATCATCGTTGGTAAACGCGATCAAGACAAATTCTTTAGCAATGGGTTTATCTATGACACCATAAAGGATGATCCTGGTTTCTTTGCTGGTTTGTGTGTCCATGTGCTTGATATCATCCGACTAATGTACTCAACCCCAGATATCGTAAACCCGCTCTTTACGCGTCTCTTGACATTTCCCCGTACGCCCTTCGCGTCCCTGCCTGCCGGCACCCATGCGCTGACTGTATACAGTTCCTACTGTTGCAGCAATAAATGGACACTGTTTTGCCGCCGGCTGTATGCTTGCCTTTTGCTGTGATTATCGTGTCATGACGGATGGAAGCAAAAGACGGGCGTGGTTATGCATGAATGAGGTGCCTTTTACTCCCTATTCTCTACAATCAATTGACTTGCCCAACTCCCCTTTGAGGTTCAATTTGGTGCACCTTGGCCCCTCTCATTCACCGCCATCTTGAATGCCAAGGTATCCAACCCTTCTCTTCGGCGACGTATTGCTCTCGAAGGGCACCGCTTTACACCAGCTGAGGCACATGCAGTGGGCATTGTAGATCGTCTTGCAAACTGTGGTGGGACAAGTCTTGGGCTCGGGACCGAAATTGTATTGAAAGAGGCTATGAAGCTTGCAAAAGAGGTCTCTTCTTTGGCAGGGAAAGGTGTGTGGGGCACGATCAAAACATTTCTTTACAAGGATTGTTTGGACACTGTCCGTCTGGATGCGCGTGTGTATGACCCGCCGCGTCCCCCAAGATCGGCAAAGTTGTAGCTTCAGCCGGTCATTTGTATCAATGTGGTGCGTCTAGCTGGTTGGAGGGTCGTCGCATCTGACAAAGTACCCAGATGAATGGATTATTGCCAATGTCGGGCTTCTCTGTCACCACCGAATGTGAATTAAACTGAGTATGATACTATTTCCAAAGAACAACATTCTATGCCGCGCTGCGCCGTGAGTCTTCTCAAAGATCAATGTAAAATTCGGAGTCAACGATGTCTTGTTCATTGCAATTTCCGTGGTCAAGGTAACGTTTTTGCAATGTTTTTTCTTCAGCCTGTTATGTAATCACCGTCTTGGTGCAAGGCCCCACTTGGTGCGAGGCGAGCAAGCAAGCATATAAATCGATGTGGCCTCTTGTTCTCACAACCATCCCATCGTTCCCTTTCTCAAGGGCACACTTTGGCCAGGTGCCACCTCTGTAGTTTGCAATTTCGTCCGTTTCGGCCCTTCACCGTTCTTTTTCTTAGTTCCACATCTAGGCTGGTGTTGCTAGTCGACATCTAGGTTTCATTCTCTTTTTTCTTTCGTCCTGGTCAAGCATGAAGTCCTTGTCGCTCTCCTTGCTCCTTTTATCATGCTTTCTGAATTTTAAGCTTGCACACTCTATTCCAGCTCACTCACGGCGTGAGCCCCAAAGTGATTCCGGGATAGTCACCATGTCCCTTATGCGTCTCCATCTTCCACGTCATGCAGACCTCCATCCCAGGATTGTATGTTGCTATCGCGTCCCGTCCTTGGCCGCCGGCTTATCTCATTGCTAGTTTTTGCAACAACATATCAATCGTGGTTCCAGGCGCCTCGCGCGCATGACGAGGCGAGAGGAACCATCTGAGCATTCCCTCCGCGCCGAATTGCACAAGAGGCTGTACTTGCTAGAGAACGGGCCGGGATCTTGTTCGGGGGTACCTGGAAGACACCACAAAATTCACCTGGCAGGCAAGGGTACGTGTAATGGTACGGGCACCGGGATGGGCAATAGCACAACAGGGACCGGCAACGGGACTGTCCCTGGGAGTTCACCAGCGTGCAATAGTACCAACACTGGAGCTTCACCGCTCGATATCCAAGCGGCGAAAAATGGGGGTGTGACGGTCGCCAAGTCACCTACCGCCAATGACACTCTCGGACTGAATATCGAGTAAGTTGGACCTTCGTACATGCTGAATGGCCCTCACGCAGACTAGAGCTAATGACGTTGCGTACGTGGCTGTTGTACAAATCGGGACACCCCCACGGAACTTCCAGCTGCTCATGGATTCCGGTAGCGCTGATTTCTGTGAGCCGTTTTTAGTGTTATCGGAAACGTGTGCTGAGATGAGCACCCAGGGGTAGCTGGCGAAAGCTGTCAAACCACACGAGGCGGTTGCGTAAGTAGATTAGCGATTGCCGGTGTACGATCCACTGTGACATCATTCTAGGGTAACCATACCACCCTTGGTACGCAAAGTTCCACTTCTTTTGTGGGGGGCACCCAGAAGTTCAATACCACCTACGGGTCGGGGGCTGTCGAGGGTCTGCTTTGCCAGGACAATGTCAATATCGCCGGCTTGCAATTAAAGAACCATACGTTTGGTGTTGCGACTGCAGAGTCCGTACAATTCGCCGCAGACACTACGCCTTTCGACGGGATCATGGGGCTCGCTCAGTCGGTACGTTCACCCTGCTGAGTGGGGGTCCTCGCAACTCACGCCGCGCTGCGCAGAAACTGTCACAGGAGCGGGTTCCGACTCCAGTCGAATCGTTGGCAGCAAACAAGCTCATCCAGGCGCCAATCACTTCCTTCAAGATCCCACGTCTCGCCGATCAGCTCGACGACGGGCAAGTGACATTTGGTGGGCTTGACCCCACCAAATTCGTCAACCATACCCTCGTGACAGTTCCCAACGTCAACACAAAGGGATTCT
>JBBPTV010000107.1:0-48807 GCA_038094275.1 Tubosaeta brunneosetosa
AGCTTCGCGACAAGCTCAGTCGAGTCTTTAGCTGCGTTCACGGCGAGCTGTTTTGGGATTGACAACAGAGCAGCAGCAAACTCCGCAATGGCCAATTGCTCCCGTGAGCCCTGGAACGTACTCAGGAAACTGCAAGCGGAAGGAAAAGGAGAAACTGACAAGCGTGGTCGCAAAGTTCTCCAGATAAATGCTGAGAGCGGATTCGACTGCACCCCCGCCCGGAACGACCGACCCGCTCTCAAGGGTTCGCTTGATAACCGACAGTGTGTCATGCAACGCCCGCTCCATCTCGTCCAGCATATAGTCGTTGGCACCGCGTAGAACAATGGATGCAGAGTTGACGATTTTTGTACCCTTGATGAGAATAAGCTCGTCGTCGGAGATACGTTCCTGTACTACTTCATCTGCTATTCCCAGATGACTGGACTCGTAAGTTTCATTTCCTTCCAAATCTGCAAGGCTTGAAATCAAGGTTCCTCCTGTGGCTTTTGCTATGCGCCTGAGATCCTCCTTGCGGCAGCGACGAACAGCCATCGCCCCAGATTCTACGAACTCCTTCAAACAGAGATCGTCGATACCCTTGGTGGTAAGAACAACATTAGCGCCTGCAGCGAGGATCTTTCGAATACGTTCGATAGTTATTTCAGCTTCACTGTTAAGGCTGTTAGGATGTATCCTGAACAAAAACACGAGAAAATACCGTTTGCGAATTTGTTCTAATTGATCGGGGTTGTCGACGAGGATTTGAACACCTAGCTGCATCCGCGTCTTTTGGAGATTGATGTCGAGGCACGCGATTTTTGCATTAATGACACGCTTCTTCATAGCTGGGAACTGTGATTTAGTGAGTGATATGAGGGCGATCAAGGACCTAACCTTGGCTGGCAATTGTACAATTTAAAGCATAACCTTGAACAAAGAGCGATTCTCTTGCACTTTTACCATGCGCTTTTAATACATTGACAGCTTTTACTGGGTATTTGATGTCCCCCCGGAGATTAATGGACTTGACTGCGAGCATTGCGTCGACAGCCATGGGGGCAAAAATATCATCGTCGCTTTAAAGTAGATCAGTGGAAAAAGGAGCACGAGAGGTGCCTACGCACTTGCCGATAATCTTGCTGGCCATGCTAGTCTTGGCAGCATTGATCAACGCCTCACGCCCCAGGGAATCGACTGTGATGCTGAGATTGTCCTGCATGAAACGCACGGCCTCTTTGCAAGCGAGTCTGTAGCCCGTGATGATAGTGGTTGGATGAATTTTAGCCTTGACGAGTTCGTTGGCGCGACGAAGTAGCTCTGCGGCAACGATAACCACGGAGGTGGTTCCATCTCCGACTTCCTTGTCCTGTTTTTGTGCTAGATCGACAAAGATCTTTCCGGCTGGATGCTCGACGGACAAGAGAGAGAGAATGGTGGCACCATCGTTGGAGATGGTCACTTCCTGCTAGGGCGTGAACAACATGGGCACGAGAGGACGAAAGACATACGCCGATGTTGTCGACGAGCATTTTGTCGAGGCCAAGGGGGCCCAATGAGCTCTTTACGATGTTGGCGATGGCGAGTGCTGCGGTGACTGTGCAAGGGTGAACACGATGGTGGATGGTCCCGACGGTGGTGCTCACCATTCTGGTCGCGGATGTCCTGGCCAGATACGCGATCACCGCCTAGGAATGCGCCCGCGCGTGGATCGCGTTGGAACATGGTTGGGCGGAGACTTTGTTTGCTTACGCAATTAGCGACGACTTGCAATGGCACCTCCAAAGCGTCGGGTGTCCTACGTGATTCCACCCCCAACCGAGCACGTCCCCCGTCTGAAGCTGCCCCCCCTCGCATTTCCACGCAACGGCTCACCACGCCCACTCCTCTTCCCTTCGCAGCTTCAATCGCATCCACCACCGTGGTCCAGTGAACACAGACATCGCCTCGGTGTCACTTCCCTAGCACTCGACTCCACAACTCAGCTCCGCGGTCACAGCTCCCCACAGGGCATACTCTACACGGGCAGTCGAGATGGCCAAATAATTTCCTGGGATCTCGGCCTCGCGCTCAGGCCCCGCGGAATCCCTTCCTTTCGCCGCAATCGTGTCATCAGATGGGAGTCATTAACCGGAATGGCGGACGAACCCGGTGCAGACGACTCAGAGGAGGAAGGCCGGCGGGACGGCGACATTCTTGGGGATGTCAAAGAGAGCGGCGGCAGAAAGCGGAGGAACAGCATCTATGACGATATTCCCTACGAGCGTCAATGGGAACTTGACCCAGACACACCCGAATTTAGTACGGTAAGACCGCTCTCCATCCCTGTCGGATCTCCTCCCAACTAGGTACCCAGCACGCGCAGTTTCGACAGTCGGCACAAACGCATACAGACTGGATCAACGACATCCTTCTCTGTAATTACAACCAGACCGGTCAGTCTTCTGTCCTTGACACGCTCTTCATGTCCTTGACACACTGTAGTCCTTTCCGCCTCATCGGATGGCACCATCAAAGCATGGAATCCGCACTCAAATCCCTCGGTGGACCCGTCAATCATCGGTATACATGCAGACTATGTTCGCTGTCTTGCTTTCTGGTAACCCCTTCGCGCATCTCAAACTCATACTCTAACCAATCTTCAGCCGCGAGTCAAACTGGGTCGTTTCAGGGTCTTTCGATCGATCGATCAAGCTGTGGGACCTGACCCTATCTTCACCCACCCCACAACCTTTGCTCACCCTCAATCCTCCTGATGCGACTGTACCAAAAGCGTCCATATATGCTATTTCAGCGGATCCATACGGTCACGCTATCGCCAGCGGTTCGCCCGAGCGCGTGATACGAATGTGGGACCCTCGATCCGGAAAACGAACAGGGAAACTCGTTGGCCACACTGACAACATACGAGCAATATTAATTTCTGATGATGCTAGATATGTATGGTTGTCCGTTGATATCATCTTTACGCGTCCTGACAGCTTTCTTCCAGCTGCTCACAGGGTCTACAGACGGTAAGCTAGTCAACCCTGTGCAACAGTTTGAGCTTATGATGGCATAGCTTCTATCAAGTTGTGGTCCCTATCCTCGCAACGCTGTCTGCATACTTTCACCTACCACACGGATTCCGTATGGTCCCTGAACTCTACGCATCCTTCCTTGAAGGTATTTTACTCGGGGGACAAATCCGGGATTGTCTGCAAAGTGGATGTGGAAGACTGTCTAGATGTCGCAGACGGTGTATGCATCGTGCTCGCACGAGAATCGAGCGAGGAAGGTGGAGAGGGAATAAACAAGATTGTGACTGCCGATGACGGTTTACTCTGGACCGCGTCAGGAAGTTCCAAAATCAACCGTTGGAAAATTCCTAGACGATTTGTCAGGCGTGATATGGAGGCTGGCCAAGAACCGTCTCCGGACCCTGTTAGCAGTATCTCGAATGGGCCTCGTTCACCTTCAGACCAAGGTAATTTCGTGGATTGTTCAGCGCGTAACGACTCACCCGACGTCCAAGACCACAGGGATGGCGGACCTCCCTCGTACCCGGATGCGCCACTCTCTTCTCTCGTCAGGTTCGCCTACCCCGGTGACTCGTTTTCACCCACATTATTCACGTCTCGGGGTCGTGATGCTGAGGTTGCAACCCTGTACTCCGCGGCGTCAGTTGTTTCGGTTCCAGGTGGGCGGTCACCGTTCAATGCTGCCTTTCAGCACGCTGCCGCGCTCATTCCATCAAACACTCAAAGAGATAAGAAGAATCATGTCCCGATCGATCAGGATGCCGTCTATGAAACTCGCGCAGCCTACGCAACGCAGGAACTATGCGAACTTGCCTCGGAAGCCAACCCATTCAATTCTGACCCGGATATGGTAATTCCAGGCTCTCGTGGCCTCGTGCGAGCTGTGTTGCTAAATGATCGCATGCACGCCTTGACAGTTGATACGATGGGTGAAGTTGCTGTGTGGGATATCGTTCGTGGAGTATGTTGCGGTTGGTACTTGAAAGAAGATGTACAAGCTGCAAGCCTCCACGGCAGCTTGGCTGGCAGTGCCCGCAGCAGAGGACAAAGCAGTGCGATTTGCGACAAAGAGTGGAGCCCTCGCGAGGCCCTTGAGGCAGTCAGAGAACGTGTCGAAGGAGAAGCTGTCGTGTCTGCGTGGTCGTCTGTGGACACAAAGACTGGTGTTCTCACTGTGCATATCAACGATCGATGCTTTGAGGCCGAAATTTACGCTGACGAAGCAGGCTTCGATCCGGATGCACAGCTCAACGATGAACTCAGACGTGAGTTCGCAGGCCGGTCCTGGAAAATTTGAGCTGATATAGATTCAAGTTAACATCGGAAAATGGGTTCTTCGCAATTTATTCCTTGGGTTCTTACGGGAGGAGCAGCGCATTAGGCGAAAACGCGATGTGCATGGCTCAGAATACCCACCAACTCACAGCAGTACTCATCGAGGTGCTGGTGGAACCGGTCCAGACCTCGTTGGCAGTAGTTCGGCCCTCCTTTCACCTGCTGAAACATCGAGGTCTTCATCTCGTCCCCCAGGATGTGCGGCTGTTGTCACCTCCGCAAGCGCGCTGCCCGCAACTCTGCCTGCTTTACCTTCTGTTGCTAAGCCATCTCCTTTACTCGCCCCCATGATACCTTTGAAAACAGCTCTACCAATGAGTATTAATTCCCAGTCCCCTACGTCGGGTAGGCCACGACCGATTAGAACTCATGGACTCGAAATCCCCTCACCGAGCGCAGGCCGAGAGCCTGAACATTTTTCTGCAGGTGCACGTCGACCTTCGACGGCAAGTATTGCTCTATCAGAGGGCGACTTTTCAGCTTGGGGTGGCCCCGGAAGCCCTCCGCGTCACCCTGGCGAGTCCTCTGGCACCCCGCTTACGCCTGGCGGTGGCTTCGTGGGTCGTCTGAAAAACCTCGGCAAGGGAACTGGTCGAAGAATGGCAAACGACAATGCTCCAAGCTCTCCGATAACAAGCAATGCTGGAAGTATCATGGAGACGTCGGCCATTCATGAGGTGTGATTTACTCACTATTTTGTCCATTGTTGACCAAACATGTCGAAGGATAACGAAGCCAGTTCCGCAAGATCACCTGTTCAAATCTTACTGTCAACACCTATATCTCCACCGCCGTCTACCGAGGCTCCTATACTGTCGCTTCCACCCGATATGGTAGTGATGCTTTCAGACGAGTCGTATCCCGGCTGGAAACTAGTATATCGAGGCAGTGTATCGACCACTTGGGCTGACGTCTATACCCTCGAAGAAAGTATGCCACTCTGGTTGCTTGAGTATCTCCTCCATAACAAGGCTATTGTTCCACACGCGAGCAAGATTAGCTTTGTATTGCTTCCTTGGCCGAACCCGGAGCCCGATGGCGAACGACTACCAGAGCTCCTGAACGTGTATGTGCCATCGCTAGCTCTGCGGAGGGCTGATTGTTCAGATATTCTTAGCGCCCAGTCGAAGTTGACTGCAAGCAAGTTTCTTCGAGTACGGAAATTGACACATCATGTATGTGGTAACGTTTTAAGGATTAGCGTCAATTTATTGCGCTCTAGGTGCGGGAAAAACTGGAGAAGATGTCCGGCTCTGCCCAATTTACCTCCGTCGACACACCCATGCCGGGGTCTCCAAGCGCAGACAACTTCCGCACACGAGCAGAGGAAACTTATGAAATTCTTTGCAGCGACACGGTGTTGTCACTCGACATGACCCTTGCCGCAGTGCGACAATACTTTTGGAGGCATTCTTCTGAATTAACAATGTACTATCGCTTGAGGAATCCAGCCAACGTAGAGTAATGTTCATCTTTCCGCTTGACGTGATTTACTATTTTGCCACCACCAGTAACTTATATTATTTGACAATTTACCGGAGATCGTTGGGTAGAGATGCCTCACCGCTTTGTTATTTCACGTTGAGGCAGTCACAGCTCCACGGCTAAAAGATCGGACCTCAGAGTCGAGTAGCGGCGCTGATCAGACAGTTCAGCGATGGGAAAGGTGTCTGTCGACAGGAGTTGAAGACTTTGTCCAAGTTGGCTACGTTAATGGTGACGTTTTACTCCTCTACCTTACGAACGACTAATATAGACTACAGACATTATCAATTTAAGCCTATCAGCCTTTTCTGCGTAACGCCTAGTCTCGACACTAGCCGTTTTCGGTTGTCCCTTCGCGGATACTCAAATCTCGTTATACGGGGGTTAATCCTTCTCAAGGGTATAAACTAATTCGCAGGAGTCCCACGTCTGTCAGCCTGACACACATGCCACAACGTACCAATGGGAAATTTCCCACTTACCTCCAGGCAACATGTGTTGGTATCACAACGTAACCATGACAAGGGTTTGCGACGGCCAGGACCCTTCCAACTAATACAATCGTATTATAAGTGGCAGATTCTTAACCTTCCCACTCCGAGTCTCCGACGATTGGTTCTATGCTGTCTGATAGTGCTTCATTGACTGGTGTTCAGGAAAATTGAAGAAGACGTTGACCAGTATGACTCATATGAGATCACCAGATTACCCACCAAAGGGTGGATCTTACATAAATCGGATAAAACTAATTCTCCGAGTCAAGGCGCCACTGGATTAGGTTTTTCAGACGTTGTGCGTTTATCGTTTGGCCAGATGGTGACCCAGCGAAGGACTTCTTCTGATTTCTTTCGTATGGTTGCCCAGGCAAACCCACAGAAGCTTCCGGCGCCTCATCTGCACATAGCCATCGCTTTGACAAAGTGAACGGACTGCATGATCAATGGCACCTTGGGTCACCAGACCAAGTTTCGAGGCGTGCATTTTACCGGCTTGGAGCAGTACGACTGAGATGATCTTGCAATGCCTTTGAGAGTCGGAGCGCAAGCTGGGCTGGAAGCGATAACACGATGAAATGAAACTAGAAAGATGTATTTGTACTTGACAAAGATTGGGCAATCACAGAATGGATGTCTGTACACCGATCTTGGCACATCTCCATACACTGATCAATCAGAGTGAAGTGCTGAAACACATGCAAGAACAAAATAAAACTCACTCTGAGAGCAAGCTCCGTGGAGGTTCGACCTGATTGCCAAACATTTGTGACGGAAGAAAGCGCGGGCATACATGCGACTATGACGACACCGTCTGCCACCACTGATTCTCCTTCGGTGGGATCTAGCCGAATTTCATTCCCGAGCACAGCCTGGAGAAGCTCAGGCTGACGCTGTTGGCCATACCAGGGACACTTACCGCAGAACACGACGCGACAAGTCCAAACATCTCAATGCCC
Source organism: Tubosaeta brunneosetosa (assembly GCA_038094275.1). Lineage (NCBI taxonomy): Eukaryota > Fungi > Basidiomycota > Agaricomycetes > Boletales > Boletaceae > Tubosaeta > Tubosaeta brunneosetosa. The sequence continues at coordinate 7,273 of JBBPTV010000107.1, forward strand.
GCATCTGCAAGCGCAGTGCTCGCTGCGATCGAGCCAGATGCTATGCATCCTTCGATCCCATCGTTTTCGATGATTGTGACGAATACATCTATAGTCGACTTTGGAAATAGTTCCAAGCAGACCGACGGCGCGATAGATTGGTGGATTGCAACGGCAAGGGACCTGTCTTCCGCGTCCTTGAACAGAGCCTCTGTTCATACTGATGGAGGTCGTCGGAAAGATGCTCACATGCAGTGGTGACTTGCGGCGAACGCACGAGAAGGGTGCAAATTTAACATCGATATTCAACCTACCTTTTTCGCTATAAGTGGTGGACTTGGACTGTCTCGGGCCATACCTGTCGATAGTCAGACTCGCCATATGGATCGGATGAGGCAAGCACTCACACAGCGCACGCTAGTTTCGTCTTCTCTGTCTCAATGTACGCCGAACCGTTTGCTTGACTGATTAACCCAGGCTGCAAAACTTTGGCAGACGAATTAGTTGAGAAGACACGCCACGGTGTACTCGACCTACAAATGGGGCGAATGTCTGTTGACTGTCGGCCAGTTCGCGCACCCCAGATGATGGAGTCCTTTTGAACTGGTTCAAAAATTGGGGGAAAGCTTTCTTCTGGGCCATTTACGCGCCTTCTGTCGAATGGATTTTGAGTCATGATAAGCTTGTTAGTGCTTACCTAAGGTAAATTAACATGAAGCTTTCCTTCTCCTTGTCCAACAAGAACGCGAAAGCACTCGGTGCTGCTCCTCCACTTGCCAAGCCGGCAGCGTTCTCATCGCTAGACGACGAAGATGCGAATACAAGTTCAGTTGCCTCAGGTAGCAAGGATGTCGCCCCGAACAAGGTGCTTTTGGCTCATAACGTGGCATCTTCCAAGACAGCGCAAAAGCGCATGGCACGGGAAATGAAGATCGATGCTACGGTATACCAATACGACGAAGTTTGGGACAGGATGCAAGAAGCAAAGCAGAGACAGAAAGAGGTCAGGGAAGCAGATGCGAAGCAGCGCAAAGTGAGCTTGCATTCCTTCAGCATCGAGGAATCTCATACGGCTGTCAGCCGAAATACATCGAAGGTTTGTTAACCTCTGCCGCTACTCGCCGGTTAGATCGTCTCAGAGCCGAGGAGAAGATGATTCAACATGAACGAGAAATGGAAGGGGATCAGTTTGCAGACAAGGAAGCCTTTGTCACGCAAGCATACAAGGATCAGATGGCAGAAGTTCGAAAGGCGGAGGAAGAAGAGAAGCAGAGAGAAGGTTCGTCCCCTTCCGCACCCAGCTGCTGTAACCTCCAACAAACGCACGCTGCTAGAGGCTGAACGGAAAAAGCGAAAGGGAACGACGACCGGGATGGCACATTTCTACCGCAAACTTCTAGAAGATTCAGAGCAAAAACACGAAGAGGCTGTGGCCGCTGCCAAAGAACACAAGCCTCCCATTGGACCACAAGGACCTTCCTTGACGATCACCAAGCCAGCGGACTTCACACCAGTGTCCGACTTGGAACTAGCTCGACTCGCTCGTGAGCAAGGGAAGGATGTCGAATTAAACGACGATAACCAGATTGTCGACAAACGAGAATTGTTATCAGCGGGTCTCAACCTTTCGGCTCCTAATACGCGTCGTGTCGGCTTGCAAACAGCCACTACAAGGTCACAGCCTGATTCTGCAGCCCACACTCACCGTGCGGCTGGGACCGCGGCGAGTCGAAGAGAAATTACTGCGCGGAGAGCTGCAGAAATTCACCAGCAGATGGCGGAAGAACATGAGCGACAGGACGCAGAGAGACGGAGAAATGAGGAGGAGAGTAGGGAGAGGACAGTGGTCAAGAGGAATACCGAAGCAGATCTACAGGATGCAAGGGCTCGATACCTAGAACGGAAGCGTAAGAAATTGGAAGAAGGTGCAGTTGTGACTGGTAGCACTGAAGACATGTCATGACGTCGCTGCATTATGGACATGCGGTCCTGAGGCTCCCGGCCTAGCAGGGCTGGTTAAGACGTTCCTCCCCGATCAATAGTACTAGACGTTTCAGTTCTTGCAATACGGCCACCGCAGATGGACGCATCTCTGGGTCATGATGAAGCATTGGCCGTATAAGGTGCAAAAGTTCAGGGATGTAAAGGTTGACGATCTAATACAAAGTTCAGCAACTTGCAAGGTACCTAGGCCAGATGATTTATACCTTGCATGCTCTGAGGATGAGCATTCCTAGAGCCCAGACATCGACCATATAGGGATCACATACATGATCGCGCTCAAGCTCAGGCGGAACCTCCGCGCCTTTTCGGAAATAAACTAAAGGAGAAACTGGGTTATCGACTCTCTGGCTGAGTTCGTAATCGATGCAGGCACATTTGCCACGATAATTGGTGATGAAATTGTGGAGAGAAATGTCCAAGTGCGCCATGCCGTTTCGATGCATGAAGACGATGTGCTAGAGTGGCGCAGCGCATTGTCAGCCGGAGTTGCGCCAAAGATACAAGGGTGGTTACCTCTATGCACTGACGAATTGTCGACAAAAAATCCCGGAGCCTAGGAGGTAACTCAAGTAAAAGATGGGAAGACCACGCCTCCATTACAATGAAGGATATACCGTCAGCGGGTACGTCGATTATAGCGAGAACAGCTGTATGCTGCATCTTTGACATGTTGATCAACGGAAAGGGAGGAACCTACGTATACAGTGGTTCATGGGATGGCGCCGCAAACGAGAGGAAGTAAGGTAGCGGACATTCTGAACTTCTCTGCTCAATCGATTTACGGCCTTGATCATCAGGTTCATGCCAGTCACGCAACATGTTGCTCGAAATAGATTGTCTGGCTAGCAAGAGTCAGAAGATGGCAAGGCGAGGCAGAAGATCAAGTCAAACCAAGCCGGGGTCCTTGCAAAGGGCGTTGTCGTCAGGCATTGTACGCGCATGATAGTATTCGGACACGACAGTCCATGTCCCGACTCCGTGAGGCTGGTAATGCTCTCTAACATCCCGCACTGTCTCAAGCCGATAGCCCTTGGAGAAGATCAGAGCGCGGTGCTTTTGCCAGTAGGGATAAACGCGAGCGTTGATGTGTTCCTCGTCAAGAGAAGAATCTGACGAGGACGAAGACGAAGACGAATCGCATTCCCAGTCGATGGAAGAGGGCATGATCTGAGGGGGACAAGGGCATGTACCGCATACTTAAGCTGGAGAACGCGCTGTGAAGAAAGATCCAAGCGGGGAAATGACTTGAGACAAACCTACCGAGTTTAGCAGCTTGACCCACTACTAGATCATGGAAGAGGGCACCAAAGGCAAAAAGACAGTTTTCGTTGGCGGCATCGGCGACGACGTGGACGAATCTGTCCTGTACGACTCTTTCTCTCCGTTCGGTGGGTAGTTTCTGCCTTGTTGGACCCAGGACTCATATGAGCGTGTGCAACAGGCGATATCGTCGAGATACAACTCCCAACAGCCGCCACGGGCACCATATCCGAGCCAGGTGCGTCGCAACACTCGGTTTGGACGGCGTTCTGACCCCCCCAGTTAGAGAACAAGCACCGTGGCTTTGCGTTTGTCACGTACGCCTCCCCCGCAGATGCCCAAGACGCGATCGACAACATGGACCTCAATGAGCTGCGTGGAAGGGTCCTCAAAGTGAACATTGCGAGACCAATCAAGGCTGCCATACAGCCGGGCCCCGGAAACAGAGCAAGTAAGTGGCCTACTTGTCGGAGCCCACCAACAGACAGTAACCGTCCTCCAGTCTGGGAGTCCGAAGACTGGCTCCGGCAGTATGCGAAGCCCCTCGCTCATAGTGGAGGTAAGTCTCTCGTTGTATCCCGGTTCACCCCTTCTCAATCTATCCGTCAGGCGTTCAAGGACGGAATGCACAACGGGAAGCTAACAATACAGGCGATACAGAGGCGCCAGGTGGTGCTGAAGCCGAGGACGAGGATGCTATGGAAGAATAGTTGTGCTCTCGACTCGTCTACTCTTCTTCCCTTTGATGCTAATTGTTCAGACAATAGGTTGTGCTTCCCACCTGCACTCACAACACAAAGTCCAAAGTAAAGCGGAGGTTTATAGTAATAGGATGTCGAATCAAAAATCTTTTGGATGGCTCATGTCCGATTCCTCGAACTGTGCACGAGCACGTTTGATGTCCTCTTGCATGAATAGTAGTTCTTCCATCCGAGCCAGCTTTTTCGCGTCGGCAGGTCTGGATAAAGCCCGCCTGAGGTCCTCTATGGCCAGTCGGCTCTTTCGTTGGGGTCCTCCTGCCGTTTGACACTGTCTCACCAGACCGTGAAAGGATTGACCAGCCAGTGAAAGGAACGCACGACATCAACAATAAACTCGACTAGAATCTCTTCCATCACATTCACGGTATCGGTTGCTGGGTTCCTGTCGTCTCCAAAACCATACATTAGGTTCTTGACTGAGATACGCACTGATCAAACCAGGTGAAAATACTTTAGAAGTGTAAGCAGACTGACGTTCTTTGGTAAAGAGTCCCTTGAAGTTGGCATGCTTGCGACCCCGCCCAGCGACACCGGTGGCCGCACCCAGAGTGGCGCCAGTCTCACGCACATAAGTTGGGTTGTATGAAGAAAAGACGGTCGGTTTTGGAGCAGCAGTCGACGGAGCTGTAGGTGTCTGTGCGGCTGATCTTGCCACCTGAGTCTGCTGGGGGATGTAGCTGTACGGGTACGGCCAAGCACCATAGCCAGTTACGCCAGGGGCATATGTACTTTGGTACGCTGCTGCATAACCCTGGGCTTGATACGCACCAGGTGCTCCAGGATGGTAGGCAGCATAAGGATAAGTTGATCCGGGAACGTGTTGGTAGTGAGAGTAAGACATGTACAGATTACAACAAGATGGCTTCATCTACTTCTCCTCTATCCAAACTCCTAGCACTCTCCATCATCTGCCGTACTTTTTGCCATTCCATGTCAATAATTCTACGTTGGTCAAGCCACTCCATCACCCTATCGGCATCGTGAAGATCGCGCGGTGGCCTGATGCCACCAGAATATGCAACACTGACAAACTGGAAAGTATCGTCTTGGGCCCTCGTGATTTCTCGCTGCAAGGATTTGTAGAGCGAGTACTATGTTCCACCGTCAGTCCGTGTACCAGTTCCTTGCACAATTGGACAAACCTCCCACTGGCTGAATTGGTGATATACTTGTGTGCGCGCCGCGCAAAATCGACCGAGGTGGAACTCTTCTCTGAGGTTTCGCTTTCCGTCATCATCACTGTCATCATCCTCGTTCTCATCCGACTCCTCGTCAGACAAGTTCTGTACATTTCATCAACAATTTTTTGGGAGCGACTTGCGAAACAATATACCTCGAAATCGTAAGCATCATATGCTTTTCCACTGAGCCGACCTAGCAATGTGGACACTCTGCCACCAAGATGGCATGCATCACACTGGGGTACCGTAAAGTCTAGTCGAGCCAGAGTAAATGTGGGATATCTTTCCAGAGATCTCTTGAAATCCAATCTCCAAACGGACGATGCTACAAGTGAATCCCGTAGCCCAGATAGCTTTCGACGGGTCATTTGCAACGGCACACAAAAATATTCCTCTGGAAAGATTGTTATTCATTAGCGATGGGTGAGAACCAAGGAATCAGACCTTTGAGCGCATGTTCGAAAAATGGGCGCCGATCAGCAAGAGGTCGAACAGCCAGATGAACGAAAAGTTGACAAATAATCTTGAATTGATGCGCGAGATCTTGGTGAGCGCTCAGACTGAATGCGGGAGGAAGTTGCGTCGCGAGAACACCATCCACATCGTCTTGGACGATAAAACTGTCTTCCTCTTCCTCACTGGTTGTACCAGTTTCTTCAGAAGCATCCGAGCCTCCGCCGTGATGCGGCTTAGCGCCCCTAAACGGAACTTCCGCAGAGCTATCTGATTGCTCCTCCTCCGAAGAGGACTCGAGTAGCATTTCGCTGCGTTTCTTGCCTTTTAGCGCTTGTGGGATAGTCAGTCCAACCAGTGCAGTAAACATTGTTCTGGCTCACTCTTTAGCTTCTCCAAGTTCTTCTGAAATGCAGTCATTTTGCCCCGGGAACGCAAACGGCTCTCGAGGACTTCTAAGAATGGGTGGTGTCAATGGATAGTGAGCGTTGTGAGTCTGGCTACTCACGGTTTTCTGACTCGACTATATCGTCGTCTCCCTCTGGGGTTGGGGGCCTCACGCCCTTGATCAGTTTGCGCTTGCGAGGTCCGTTGTCATCGTCAGAGTCGATAACAACTTTGCGCTTCGATTTTCGATGTCGCAGTTGGGGTCCAATCGGCGCGTCCAAGGAGTCATCGCTCGATGCGCGTGCGGGGATGGTGTGGGCGCCCGCAAGACTCCTCCGTTTCCTCGGGCGACGAGGAGAACGGTCTTCGTCGCTGATATCGACGCGTGTTGGTTCGAAGCGTATCGCGTTGACATCGCTGTCTGCGGTTGATACTGCATCAGGACTGCTGGACGAGGAGCTGGAGCTTTCGCGCGTCTGCTTCCGCTTGCGCTTCGGGGGACTCTTTGGGAACAGGCTCGAAGGTGAAGATGGGGGCGACGAGAAAAATCCAGGCAGGAACGTCTGTTTGAGTTTCCGGCGTCTTGGAGGCATGAGTGGAAGAACAATTGACTACGTATACGATCAAGCTGCACGAAACTTGGCCTTTTGTCTCTCCTTCATGATCGTAGCCCCAATGAACCACCCGATTCCTGAGAGTCCGACAACCAGCAGAAACGCAGGCAACCTAACAGCCCATTCGCGAGAGGGAAAATAGTCGTGTATGGGACTCGACGCGTCAAAGAACGGCTGTGGGGATGAGGTATGAGTGACAGGCGGGCGGTGGCGAGGAGTACCGACCAGCAGAATGGCCCAGGTAGTGTAGTAGACAAACACGAACGCCGCAACGAGCAGCAGAGAACCTCCGAGTGCTTTGTCGCTCACGGCCTATCTCGACAGTCAGCTGGTGGTTATTCGACCAGCCTTGACCAAGCTCACCATAGTGGTGTTCAAGTACAGAGGCGGGTACAGGTCAACGCACTGCTCTCATGAACTCGCATGCCTTTGCATCTCTCGCCCATGTCCGCATTCTCCTCCTACCAGTTGGTAACATCCCAAGGGCCACATTCGATGCCTACGCCGCAGAAATACGGACGTTCGAGTCCATACGTCTAGGTGATATACCCGGAGATGCAAAGGATGAACGAGGTGCGCCCAACTACTCCTCAGTAATTGCATGGGCTCATGGATAGCTCAGCCCGTTTCATGCCGAGTCCCCTCTCAGGTGGTTATATCCACCTCAGTTTTTCATCTCATCCGAGCCTCCATGCCCACTCGCCGTTGTCGCTTTTCCGACCCTCGCATTTCAATCTAGGCATCATTGGTATCGCTGCTTGCTCTTCTTCTGCTCCAGTGTTGTCATGCTCGGAACAGTTTGATAATGCATTGGCTGAGATCTCCCTCGAAACATCGACTTTCCCCCTTGCCAAAGTCTGCTTCGCATTCCAAGATGACGAAGGGCCTAGCGTGGACCTCGGAGAAAACCCTCCAGGTCTTGCCACCATCCCGAATGTGATGGGAAACAAAAGGTTGTACATCGGCACGTTGATAGCGGATCTGTGTTCACAAATCCTGGCTGAATTTGGACACTTGGTCCGTCGCCCTGCATCCACTCCACTCCTGCATCTCATATTACCAGGTCCATGCCTTGGAAACCCCATTGGGCAACGAATACTTGAATGCCACACTCTTCCCGGTTCTACCTGTCACTGCAGAAATGCCCTTCACTCTCGAGTCCAGCTCACATCCATTTCAGGCCTCTTTCCCTTCACATGCCAGTCAGCCAGAACTCATCACATCGCATCTGTCCACCCCAGGAAACAACAGCACCATGCGCAACTCTCTAGCGCCCGGTGTTTTGGGTCTATCGAACACGGGGTTACAGCGTCACTCGTCCTTGGGTCCATCCCCGACCAAGAAACGCGTCAGTGCAGCAGGGACTGCCTCTTCTCATGCAAGGCTTTTTAAAGTCTATGGAGACGTCTTTCTTTTAGCGGGGAGAACGCAGGACTCCAAGATTTGGTCTGTAGATTTTACTCATCCATGCTTTCCTTGAACGACGCCTTTAAAGGTATCAGGAAGCACTGAACTTGTTCAAGTCCGGAATGGATCCCGTCTGGCAGGCGTCAACCATAGAAGGACTGGCGGTAATATCCGTTCTCGATTCATGGGCTGCAGGCCAAGGACTGGTGCGTTTGAGTCATCTTGGATGAATGTGCACATTTCACGTCTTTACAGCAGGCATCGATCAGTGACTCAAAAGACCTTTGGATGGAGATCAACGATCAACTCTCACAAGCAGTTTCGATATATCTCAAGGCGGGCGTTCCATCCGATACCATGCAGGATTACTCCTTGTTATCCCTTGTCTACACGTCGGCTGTTCTGCGACAGACCTCGTTGCTATTCTGTGTTTGGTCATCGAAAGGCTGGGGGGCACTGGCCTTCGCATCAATGCTTCAGCCAGGTGTTACGTCTTACTGGCAGAAAGTCATCTCCGACAATTCTTGGGTCAACCTTGAACGCCTTAGCGCCATCACCGGTATCACTCGTTCACAGATCTCCAGCACAGCTTCGCAGGCACACGGACCCTGGTTATTGCACCTAGGCCCTCAAGAGCGTCTTATCGTCTTGCAGTCCATGGCAAGTCTCTACGGCTGCTTGGGATACAAGCGTAAGGAAGCGTACGTGCTCCGCGAAATGATCAGTTGCATTATGGATTTGGTTGTCTGCGGTCGTGACGAAGATTACCAACTTCAAAGGCTGGATGCTGGCTTAGCCGTCCGCACTGCTGGTCTCCAGAATGGAGATGACAGTATTCCTACAGGAAACGGTAGCTTAGCTTTCCGACCGAACGAAAATATACAGGGTAATCAAAGTGTCCTCAAAATTCTCACGTATGCATGCAAGGTTCTTGGGGTCGATTTGGACTCTGTGCGGGTGGCGGCATCAAACGCTGAAGACGAAGGGAGTCCTGGCTCGCACACTAGTCCTTTCGAGGCTTTGTCCTTGGCACATTCGCCGCATAACTCATTTGGATGGCCGGAACTACAGATAGGAGTGGTACGCGAAGCGATTGCAGTCGCAGAGGCACTTCCCGGTCAGTAAGTAATATTGCTGCTGATGGAATCTTACTGGTCTGGTAGATCAACTGGCTGTGGCCCGCTTCGCTCTGTCTGCTCTCAAGACTATGCGCTCCATCCTTGCCACCAACGATCAGTGTCATCTATACCAAACAGCATCACGAGCACTTATCACGACTCGTCGACGTGGTGATACCTCGATGATACAATACTGGGCTGGACGTCCTGTTCAAGGGATCTCTGTGCTACCGTGAGCACTTTGTGTCTTAAGTGACTTTATAGGCAATCAACCGAGTCTCCAGTCTTCCTGCGCACCGCGTCCCGGTTGAGAAACCGCTCTCGCTGGTTGCCACCAGCTACCCCTCATCCCGTACTATGAATGTTATTTCTGACTCGAACAAAGACCTATTTTTATACAACCCTCGGAAGTCCATCAACACTCAAGTAAGCTGAACCGAATGCTCATTTTCCGTCGGCAGCTAAATCAGTTCTATCCCAGGGTAAACCCATTATTGTACAAAACGAGCTTGCTGAGCTGGTAATCAATCTGTGCAATCCTTTTGTATTCGAGCTTGAACTCCACAATGTATCCCTAGTGTAATTTCTTCGGTTCCGACCATCTGTTGTCTTTTGCTGATCCCTTCCAGTACATCAGGTGTCGAAGTCGAATGCAACGCCGTCCCGTCAATCACGATTCCGCCCAACTCTATCCATTCCATTACAGTCCCCGCATTTGCTAGGAATCCAGGCGTTTTGGTTATTGAGGGCTGCACCATTCAAGCTCCTAATAGCACTCCAAAGCGATTTCTCCTTCCGGTGTCTACTGAAACTGAGGAGGAGTATCAGTTGCGGAGGCAGAGCATGATGATGTGCGAGAGTGGGCGGACAAAATATTCGGGGCTTGATTCGCGACTATGGGATAAGGGCGGAAAGCGTTTTTCGAACTTCTCGTCGCCACCGAAGCTCGAGGCGCGATTCCTGGAGTGCGTGGTCGTCCCGGAGCAACCCTTACTTCGTCTGAGATGGACTTCTCTGACTCACGCGGCTGTAATGCTTTACAACGGCGAAAAGTGCGTCACTTGATATGAGATTGTCTCTCTGGACGAACCCGATTTCAGGTCTACTATTCGCCTCACGCTTGAGAATATTTCTGCTCTACCGATCAATTTCTTCTCATTGTCATTCGAAGACTCGACAGTCACCTCTGCGCAAGAGGCGTTGGCAGAAGGACAACTCGGTGTTTCTGAGATGTATGAAATCGAGTACGACCTCACCCACCAGCAAGCCTTTTCTTGGGATGGAGACAAGGTGATCAAAGCGATCAAACCAGGTCAAAAAATTGTGGTGTCCATTGCTTGCTTCGGAAAGGCTAATTGGTGAGTTGATTTGCAGCCTACTGTCGGGAGTTTTTCATACTGTCCCTCTAGCACTAGTGGCAGCGTCCATGTGTCATATGCACATGTCCCCCAAGTCGATGAGCCGAGAACTGCACCTGAGATCTTCTACACAAGACGGCTGACATATCCAATGACTGTCACTGTGTACCGCATGCTAGAATGCCATGAGATGGACCTCGTGCCTCTGGGCGCCCTCAGCCGCATCAACGGGGACACTTTTCCCGAACCTGATGAATGGTGTCTATTCTCCATTGAAGTCCGGAATACATATGGTTTGCCTTTTGAAGTCACATTCGACAGGAGGCAACAAAGTAAGCACAAATTTTTCCCATTGTATAAAGTAACATGAACGTAGATGTACCGGATGTCTCGATACGCTCGGTTGTTCCCCCTGGTTCGACGTCTCGGCAAGTCAAATTACATATTTCCGCTGTGCCCTTGGGCTAACAGAGGTTACATTTAAAAGGATTTTACTCCCAATTAGAAGGTTCCGGCTCTCAGACGAAGCAATTTTGCGGCCCATACCTACCCTCTCGGATCGCCAGTTTGTCGTCTCGCAGTCTGCTTTGAACGATGCAGAAGACAAGGCACAGAGGGAATTATTCTGGTACTTTGAGGAATTATTGGACATCGTTCACGGTCGTTGGAAAGAGGTTGAAGTCGACCATCTACCGCTGCGCAACATGTTTCTGACCTTCCCTTAGGCGAATGGCCATCGTAACGGCGATTTATCCTTGCGACAACAACGCATGACGACGCATATGCTGAAGGTCCTCAAAACAGATCTCACTCGCATCGATCTGTGTTTGTCATCATGTTATCCTGGCGAGACAGCTGTTCGGATGTTGGGTGGAAAGTTTGTAGTACTACCGAATACGGTCGTGAACGTGGTAGCCAAGATCACGAACACTGGTCGTACGTTATACCCGTACTGTTTGTGCCACGCTGACCGCGTCTCAGCTTCAACCTTGGCAATGACGCTAGACATATCGACAAGTCCGGAGGAGCATGTCCTTTTACAGGGCTCGCCGACGGACATCAAGCTGGGCCGTGTGGGAAGTGATCAGTCGCGGACAGTGGAAGTACCCCTCTGCTTTCTCAGTGTTGGACGCTTTGAAATTGCAGTTGAAGCACGGCACCTAGGTACCGTTGGAGAGGGACGGACTGGAGCCTGTCGCATATGGGTGATCGTCCAAGGGGAAGATGACTCGTTGCGAACTACACCCTCTGACATTCCATAATTTCTGTGCATTAATCTACCTACCAAAGCTCGTCCATAATACCCCACGAGTCTCAAACAACCGCATGGAACTTGTAAGCGCCCAAAGTGAAGGAGAAAAAAATCTAGTCCCACCGAGGATTGAACTCGGGACCCTTGCATTGAATGTAACCACATAAGTACAACGCTCTGACCACTGAGCTATGGGACTATCAACCAAACTCTGGCCTATGTGATCTTATCAACAGTAAAATACTAACCTGTCCTTTCTGGGTCCAAAAGTTTTGCAAAGGCTGGCTCTACTATGGATCGAGAAGCCCAAGTTCCTCCTCACCGCCATTTCTAGAGATGCGTAAAAATCTTGTGCCAACCCTCCTAGCCTGTTCTTCTGAATGCGTAATCCACACGATAGCTTTTAATTCCCGCTCGGGTGATCGCAACTCGCTAGAAATGGTGTCTTCAACCAGCGTGGTCGACTGAGGGTCGAGTGCGGAAGTGGGTTCTAGAAGGAATAAGACATCGGATCAGATCAGAGCAGCAGGACAGACCGTCCAGCAGCAGCACTTGTGCCGTATTCAAACCGAGCGCGGTGGCCAGCGCGATCCGTTGTGACTCCCCACCACTCAAATTCGACCAGTTCCGGTCCCAAAGTTCTTCATCGATGCCCCAGTTCCTGGCAAGTTCGACTGGGTATGTCACTCTGGTACTGGCATCGACAGACTTGGGGCCCTTGCGCGAGCTAAAAGACAAGACGGCTGCAAGGAAGTCTCTCGGCGTGCCGGGCAACAACGAAGGCCTCTGTGGAACGTAGAACACATTTGTCCTGAAGAAGGGCACACCTTCGAGTCGCCCTGTGAGCATCAAGACTGAATTCTCAAGCATGTTTGCATACCCCATGACCTGGCGGTGCTAAATAGACTCATTATACATCGGGCAGGTCGCATGAATACGGCGCTCACCGTCCTCTGTACAGAATTTGGCCGCTATAAGCAATCAAGTGAGAGATACACTTCAACAGGGTGGTTTTGCTGCTTGGACGTCAGAGAGCGGTCATGGCGAATTTGGTGTCAGCCAACGTACCCCGACCCACTCTTCCCATGTAGCACGATCACATCGCCTTCATTGACATCAAAGTTGAGGTTGCTGAAGATAGTGTGTTCCCTGTCTTTAGCACAGCTCACATCGCGAACTTGGAGGAGCGTCGTCATGGTACGAGAGCCAAGTATATTACGTCCCACAGTGCGAATTAAATGCAGTGTTCAATGATGGATGGGCGATCGCAATACTATCCTGGTAGTGAGTCTAAAGGTAACCACTTCGTATCTAGGGATGAGGGGGCACTCCCATCTCTTCTGGAGTCAAGTTCGAGCTCTCAATCATCACACCGACACCAACTTTAGCAGCATTCTGATACTCGTCGTTAGCGAACATTTGCAATGAACGAGAAACAAATTCACCTTGAAGTGGTCGATTTCACCAGAGACCAGAAATGCGAAAGTTGGCGCAAATCGTTGCTCGAGCAAGGCCGAGACTTTACCAGTAGAGTCCAACTGTGCTCTAAACGTTGACATTCGAAGGTCGTACTTGGCACCCAAAGTCGCCATAGCATCTCTTCTCTGAGGACCGGCAATCACCTGAAGATCTGCCGCTACTTCCACCTTGTCGCTCAGCTTTTGCCAGTATGTGGTCTGCAAAATGCCAGCGGGTTGTAATTGAGCAGTAGCGATCCAATTCTTGTTGGTCCCCGTGTATTTGGCAAGGTAGGATGTTGCGAACTCGGTTAATTCCGGCGTTTGTCGTTGATATAACGTTTCAAAGCCAAGAGCAAGGTTCTTGGTGACAGACTGGAAGTAATTGCCAATGTATATACCGGTGAGGTCGGTCGGTGATGGGTTGACGGCCTTGACGTTAAGGGAATAGTCTTGGCCTTGGTAGTCTTGTTCCAGCTGTAGCATACTGTGTCCAGCTTGTTGGGAGAGCTATTGATGGCGGAGGCAGATGAACAAACGGACAGAGGGGAAGAGACAGACCTCACCTGCGCCTGCATCTTGGTAATGGACGTCTCTGACCAACCTTGGTTCATCCTCGCATTGACATTACCCTCGTGATCCACGCTTCCCTGCAACAATACCTAAGAGTCGCGTTAGATGATACGCAATATGTAGGTAGGCTGGAAAACTACACTGTTTGTCGCGTATACAGCACCAAAGTTATACGATGGTGCCGCGACTTGCGAGCCAAGGTTGAACGAATGCGATATTTGGAAAGCAGGGTTAATAGAAAGATTCTTGGAGAGGTCCGCCCTAGCACCATCAAACATAAAGTTTGTGAGGTGGGTCACTAGGGACAAATTGAGGACGAGGGGAGGACTAGAGATACACGAAAGACATACACTTGACTTCCTTCTGCAGGTTCTCGACTGTGCCAGGGTTTGGAAGGTCCAACGACTTTCTCCATTGAGTGAAGCGATCATATATGGATGTCAGAGGGGAAACAGCGGACAAGTAAGGCGTCCTTTTTGGTGGTTGAGAGAACGACGGTGAAGGGTCATCAAGGCCAAGTTTTGCAGAAGAAGCAAGTGCCATGGAGAACTTGAATACCGGCAGATTTGACCAATTTTGCAAAAAAAAAGACCGTGAGCAAATGATACCAAATTCAGTGTAAACTCCCACGATCAATACGTGGTACGAGCTACGAAGATCATCTTCAAGCCGAAGCTCTCAATTCGAGGTGTCTGCAGCCCTACGAACGGATTGAAAACGAACGCTCACTAGCACAAAGGTACCTGAGGAGTCCCTGGGCCTGATCAATAGTAGTGTTATCGGTGGCAATGCCAGGTCGTTGCTTGCAGTGCTCGCAACCGGTGAGTGAGCGGCATTAAATCACAGCCAAGATCATCGTCAAGAAATCTTCACGCGTCCAGACTACCGCAATGGCATCGACATGGAAGGTAAGGTCTTGCTCTAATCCCTCCAGTATTGAAACAAAGTGCACCAAGCAAGTACTACCCACTCTGGTCAGAATTAAGAAGACCCCAAGCGGTGTCCGGCTGATTGGGTATCCAACTGCTGCGCATTACGTTGATAATTAACTTGGTGGCTCTTACTCATTGCCTTTAGCTACCGTTATATATACGGGAGGTCAATCCCCACAGTTGGCCGTCCCCTTCCTGCTGTTGCTCCCCGTAGCAATATTTTACCCATGACTCTCCCGCTGACTGCTTCGCAGAAGCGGTCAATACTCCTTGCGGTCACCATCGTTGTAAGCGCATCATTCATGTGTATTTCTCCATCCACGTTACCGACTACCTCAAGCTCGCCCTATGCTTTCTTCTAGGTGCAGGACGTAGGACAGATGCTTTGACTCATCACTTCACCCTATCGAATGCTCAAGACAAGGGGCCTTCCACCTCCTATGACGATTCCCCTATACACAATATATCTGTTTCTCGGCCTGCGACGCCGTCGTCATCACCACACCACAGCAAGCCAATCGCTCCTTCCCATCTCTTCCTCGACCAAAAATCTACTGATGATTCACTTACCCGACGTGCCAATGCAACACTCTTAATTCTTGCGCGAAACAGCGACTTGGATGGCGTCATTCAGAGCATTGAACAAGTGGAGGCCAAGTTCAACCGAAAATTCCGTTACCCCTGGGTTTTATTGAATGATGATGAGTTCTCGGCTGAGTTCAAGAAGTAAGTAGTAATGACTTCGGATCGTATCTCAATGTACTGACTCAGTAATAGACGTGTCAGCGTGTTGACTGATGCATCTGTCTCTTTCGGTGTAATCCCTCATGACCACTGGTTCCAGCCTGATTGGATCGATGAGGATCGTGCACGAGAGGGTCGCGACAGGCTTGTATGGCAGAACATTATATATGGTGGTCAGTCTTCTCTGCTTTGCTATGTATATTGCACGGTATTCAACCCAGATATTTTCAGGCAGCGTGTCGTAAGTTCGGACATGTCTTCCTGGCATGAGTGGCTAATGCAATGCATCAGATATCGTAATATGTGTCGTTTCAACTCTGGTGTCAGTGCTCCATTGAACATCTCACAGCATTTCCCTGACTTATATCATGCAGTACTTTTTTCGACATGAATTACTTCAACCATACAGGTGGTATTGGAGGGTGGAGTGAGTATTCCCATGATCATCGTTGCACTTGTTCTGACATCTCTCAGACCCGATGTTAGATACTTTTGCGACATTGACTATGACCCTTTCCTGTTCATGGAGGATAGAAACAAAATTTACGGCAAGTGCTATCGTGTCTGATCATCCCGTACTCGCCGCTCACTCTTGGTTAGGCTTCACGATATCTATGCCAGACTGGGAGCCGACGATACCATCACTGTGGAGTTCTGTCAAAGGTGCGGGACGACGTTACCCACCATGACGACATGTTGACAGGTTTCGAATAGAGTTTATTGCAGAAAATCCGCAATACCTACACCCTGATAACTCCATGGATTTCCTGTCTGATAACTCTGGCGAGACGTATAATCTCTGTCATTGTGAGCGCATTTTTCTCCAGACGTGTCCCTGTGCTCACCATGTCAATTAGTTTGGAGCAACTTTGAGATCGCCGACATGAACTTTTGGAGAAGCGAGGCATACGTGAAGTATTTTGAATTTTTAGATCAAAAGGGAGGATTTTACTACGAGGTGAGGCATCGCGCGCGCCCTGTGCTATGATTTTCACCAAACTCGCGATCAGCGCTGGGGAGATGCGCCCGTTCACAGCATTGCTGTGTCGTTATTTGCGGCCAGGGATCAAATCCACTTTTTTAAAGACGTTGGCTACAGACACAGCCCATTCCAACACTGCCCACAAGGTTCAGATTGGAAGAAAGGGCATTGCTCGTGTGATCCCAACGACAACTTTGGTATGAGTTATCTCCTAGATTCGTACGACCGGGTGCTAAACGAGTCATTTTGATAGACTTTGCTCAGAACTCGTGTCTCAAACAATTCATGAGGTTGACGTAGCATTGGGGTGTACGTAGGGACTAATTTATCTAATCTAAATTATGAGACACGTGATTTGAGACACGTGACGAGAGGGTGACTGCGGCTCACTTGGAGTTTGAGTTGAAGCATCTCTTGAGCGGCAGACTTTTGTCCTGCCCTGCGTTTTGGCTCATCTGCAACGATGATGACCCCCATGCGCTATGTCCTCCTGGTCCTTGGCATAGTCGTAAGGACACATACCGACTTCTAGACATCCATCTCACCCAATACAAGGTCGGACTACACTACATACTCAGTTTCACGCACGAGGAGTACGGAAAGGCCACGTCGGTTTCACGTCTCACAGATTACATTGGGAGTTCTACTCCTCCGCATAGGGAGACGGTTCCGGAGAAATACTACAAACCAGCCGAGCCTGTTTATATGCCGGATCGAAAGGCGAACGCTACCTTTGCGATGCTAGTGCGGAATGGCGACCTGTCGGGTATCATGAGTAGTATGAGGCAGATAGAAGATAGGTTCAATCGAAAATTCAACTACCCTTACGTCCTCCTCAATGACGAGCCCTTCACGGAAGATTTCAAAAAGTAGTATGACAAATTTCTCGGTTATTGTTGCTAATTGTCTCCGGTTCCTTTGGCTAGGCACATTTCCGCGCTCACCAATGCTCAAGTCGAATTCGGTTTGATTCCAAAGGACCATTGGGTACAACCTCCGTGGATTGACGAAGAAAAGGCGACTGCAGCTCGCGAAGACATGATCAGGAATAATGTCATTTACGGTGGTGCGTGTCTCCCTCCAGAACCATAGCAGTACGACGCTTGATACATTGTAATCACCAGGAAGCGTACCGTGCGTCGTGAATTTGTATCGTTTCGTTGTCCTGATGGCATCCTGTCAGCTATCGAAATATGTGCCGTTTTAACTCTGGGGTAACTTGTGGTTAAGCTGTTTCGTCAAGTATAATGTCTGACATTTCGAAGTTTTTTTACAGGCAAGAGCTACTCCAAAGATACAAATATTACTGGAGAGTAGAGCAAGTACCGCCAACTGAGGTCCTTTCGTGGTTCTCTTAACACCTTTACAGACCGGACGTCAAATTTTTCTGCGATGTCGATTATGACCCCTTCTTGCTGATGCAAGATCAAAAGAAAGTCTATGGTAGGATTTCTCCCTATGTATCAAAGTCCCTATATCACGCGTAAGCAAGGATTCACCATCTCACTGTTTGAGTATCCCGCCACTATTCCTACCTTGTGGCAGCATGTCAGAGGTATGTTAGCTAGCCGATGTTCCACCACAGCACAAAAACGAGGATATTTAGCCTTTATCAACGAAAACCCTGCGTTGATGCCCGTCGACAACGCCATGGCCTTCTTGTCCGATGACGGAGGAGAATCTTATAACCGTTGTCACTGTGAGCCTCCATCCCGCTTTCTGATTATTCGTGTCGAACTCTGTCACCAGTCTGGAGTAATTTTGAGATAGGCGATATGGACTTTTGGAGAGATACAGCCTATTCCAAGTTCTTTGACTATCTGGATGAACAGGGTGGTTTCTACTACGAGGTATGTTTAAATCGTCAATTGGTTCCGCAAAGGCAGTGGATGGCTTATGCACTTGTAGCGGTGGGGCGATGCACCTGTACATAGCATAGGTGCCGCACTTTTCGCCCGCAAGGATCAGATTCACTTTTTCAATGATATCGGATATCGTCACGAACCCTTCCAACACTGTCCACAAGGGGATATACACTCGAAATCGAGGTGTTGGTGTGACCCTACGCAGAATTTTGGTAAGTATTTGTGGATGCTTTCTGAAGTTGGATTAATCTCTTTTCGAAGACTACGAGTGGTATTCATGTCTGAACAAATATGACAAGCTGTTCAGTTGACCTCGTGTACTCGTCGTTGTTACCAATTAGAAGACTTCTTGCCATCAATTCAGAGGTTGTTGCACTTGGTACGAAGCTGTAAACCGGCACGAATACATTCGCACGCGACTAACAATGGACACGGTATATATCACTCGTGGCCAACTCAGAGAATTGACTGTGAATAATATTGAAACTATTCATCGGAAGATTGTGAGACACAGCAAACTCTAGATTCAAATACTCACCGAGTCGTATAAACGCGTCCAGTTGGAGCCTAGTGAACTGTCAATCAGTCGATCCACATACTCCCCAACAAGGGAGTGCGTGAGGGCTGGTTGAAAGCGGTCTCGTAGTTGGCTCGCCGTTTGGTCACCGAATGCAGCAAAACACGGAAGAGTGGAATCTTAATAAGGGGTCAAGGAAGATTGCATATCATCGGCGTTATCTCAAGTACCTTTCTGCATCAGTTCCACCAAAGCTGCAAGGAAGTTCTACGTGTCAAAATACGGGCGCTCAGACGAGCTGCCACTTACTGATGATTCGGTCACAATGCTTCCTTACAATCTCGAAACCTTCCCGGAACAACCTTCGAAACTCCAAGAAAGCCTCGCCGGTAATACCCCCCAGAACCTCGACGTACTCTGGGGGCAATTTGAAGGGAGCGGCTTCGAATCCAATATTTCCGGGGGAATTCGAAAGCATGAATCCAAAGTCGATGTGGATAAGATGACCATCTCTGTCAAGCAGGATATTACCGTTATGGCGGTCTTTAATCTGAAGTAGGTAGGTAATGATGGAGTATCCTGGACGAAATGAACTCAATTATTACACAAACTCGGGAACTGCCCACCTGCGAGGGATTTTGCAAAGTTACGTTGGGCGCGGGCGAACTTGGCTGTGGAGGGATCGCCGTATGAGGATCTAAAGTGGTCTGATAATGTCACGTAACCTAGTCGACCCTCAGCTAGACGCCGTGCATATTCGGCCTTCTTGATGGAATGTATCGATACGGCATCTGTTATCGTCTCAACTAGGCCCGAAGAAGCTCCCGTGATCAATATGCGGAAGCTACATCTTCATGTCAGGCCGGGACCGGAACACCAAGTATACACAGAAGCTTACTATCGAACCCAACATTGACACCTCTCCTCTTGCCATATTCGTTCGAATTCTTGGATCAATTGGACGGCAACTTGTTCTTGCCGGAGATCACCGCCGGTTTTCACAATAACAGAGACACAGTCCCAATGTGCTACCAGTATCTGAGTTCACACAGAACTGGCACGAAAACATCTAGTTCCGCACCTAGGTGTCCATAAGGTGATTCATGCCGTATTCGACTCTACGAGGAATATCAACAGACGAGGAAAACGACAAAAGGCTCGCGAACCTTTTTGGCAACCCAAGACTCGCTAAACACCACAGCGGATGGATCGACTTTGTTCAACTCTCTCTTGATAATTCCCTCGTCTTCAGCCGTCTTCATGGTCCCAGTACTCCCGGATTCCCCGAAATCGACGTCGCCTCCACGCATACGAGCCATACGTTCCTCTTCCAGAGCGAGCATCTCTTGCATGATGCGGTCGCGAATGGCCGCAGCCTCAGCATATTGGACGCGCATGCGGGTGGCAGGGGTGGCGACCTCGCGTAGTTTACGGCTACCACCAAGCGAAGGGTGAACGGGACCAGCAAATGTTCCTTCAGAGGTTCCTGCCCCGAGCCAACTCGATCCAGGCAGCCAGTGAAAGGTACCCGAGGAGGAAGACGAGATGTCTTGTGCTGGGTCCTGAGTGGCCTCTGTGCCATGTATCGTTGGTTTCGGAATAGGGGTCACTGTTTCACGGACAAGACTGGCATTCAACTGAGCAAGCATAATGGCTGCTGTTCGCATTCGTTCCGAATAGTCGTCGAGTGACAAGATCTGTTCCCCTCCGCTTGAACTCGAACGAGGAAAACGAAGGGAGTCTGAAAGTAGGGGTGTATATCCCTGTGTTTGAGAACTCGAAGTAGAGGTATGGACTGGGTTCGACTCCACCACTGGAGACGACAGTAGTGGAGAACTACGGGACCAAGTGACGAGCTCGAGCTCCCGGTTCTTAGGGGTAGGTGGAAGAACAATTGTTTCTGAGAGATCAATCGGGCCGCGAAGCGACTGTCCTGCTCCATATACTTGTTCTACTAGATCCATTTCCTCGTCATCTGGTACAGATAATGTGGGATTGCTTCCCCGTGATGTATCAATATTGTGAGTGGTTCTTCCATCTTGTATGTCGGTAGAGTCTTTCCCAAGAGCTTGTTCAAAACCCACAGCAGGATCCACACTTACGGAGCGGCGCGGCCTTGCACTTCCAAATGTTATGAGTTCTTTCGAGGCGCCTGTTCTCTCGTTTTCTTTTGACACGATGCGTTTGAGGATTTCCTTGTTACTACGTTTGGAAGGGTCGAAGTTGAGGTCGTCGTGCAGAATCTCTATAATGAGAAGGTAAGGCGCTCGTTCGGCGGAGTTGAGAACTACGGCTTCGCCGGGTGGAATCCGGACGATTTTGTGATGCGGTTGGCTGTTGAAAGCAGTTGAGGAGGAATCATAGATATCCGAAGAGCAACACCACATGGGCATGCAAACCTTTCAAAAGGTAGGATAATAAGAACTACCGTGGGGCTGGACGAAGACACACCTCTGCGGGGAGCTGGTGATTCAGGGCGGTTAATTCAGCACGCAGAGCACTGACTCGAGCAGGTTTAGGCACAACCAAGAGGCGGTTGGATATACTCTCGAGCGAAAGAAGGAACTGGACCTGTGCGAAACCCGGTAATGCGAAGATACAAATGGGCTCACAAAGGCATACCTCTGACCGACAATAATGGCTTCGTAAGAGATACGATTGTGATTGTAGGTCATACTTCTGCAGAAGAGCATCGGCCGTAGCCGTCACATTCTGTTTGAGCGAAGAGGGTGAGGAGGATATAGAGGGTGAGGATTGATATGGGCTAGAAACACGGCCAGGGGGTGGATCCTGTTGATCAAAGGGGTCTTCTGAAAGTCGGGAACGATGCATACTACGGAGATGAACGAGTGCGGGGCTCGTTTGCGCAGCAACAATAGTGCGCTGACGGTGTGACAACGATCGCGTGCGTGCGGGCAATTCTGTCTCATTCGCAGGTATCATGTCGGGTTCGCCTGTGTTGTCATTATCAGGATTCTCGTCAGCTGGGTTGTTATCATTTTCAATATTAGCGGGGATGCCGCGTGCGAGATCGTCATCCGTTTCGACACTGCGGAGATGAACGCCATCGTCTTCCGTTCGACCTTGCTGCAAAGCCACTTCGCCCATGACTTCTGTTAGCGCTGGAAAAGCAGGAGCACCTGCCAGGACGAGACCAATCCCGACGAGAGCAGGTTCGATGTGATGCTTGACCTTTCGTCGCACAAAGGGGGGGAGGCGAGAGAGGCCCAATGCAGAATAGGGACCCGATGAAGGGGGAGATAATTCGGCAAAGATGATTTCGTGACATCTGTGCAAAGTTCTCTGACAGACGAGGAACGATTGGGAAGTTGGGGACGCCGACAGGTCTTGGAGGGAAGCTTGCATGAACCACAAAGTCTGGAGCCATGAGTGGGATGGACGAGGGAGAGACTGTCAAATGGACTGACGAGCATGGCAAAGTGAGTGGAGCGCTGAGCGACGTCGACTACGAAACACTCGAGTGCACGCGATTTGGACGGACGGGTGACGAGGAGGTGACTGTACTGGGTTGAGCGGTGGTGAGATCTTTGGAGCGACGAACGTACCAGACGAAGCCCCAGACGTCGCGCAAGTCGCGGTGGTCGATGTGTGCGAGTCTGCGGGTGAGATAGTAAGTGATGCCGACGTTGTCTGCATACAGCATGAGATATCTGAGCGCGACATGAACAGAAAAGAAGGAAGGGGAGAGAAACAGACGGAGGAGCAATGCATGCGACATCAGTCCAACGCGTCCCTTCCCACGACTCTCCTCCTCCTCCCCTTCCATGCGCTGCTGGCCTTTGCTCGCACTTGCACTTGCACCGCTCGTCCTCGCCGCACCACACGACGAGCTCGTACAGCTCGCCGCTGCGGGGAACGGCGTGGTCCGCCTCGACGAACGCCTCTTCGACATCCTCACAGCGCCGACCCGCGCATGGTCCGCTTCTATCCACTTCACTGCGCTCAACCCACAGCGCAGATGCGCTCCATGCAAGTCAGTACCATCGCTCTCTTCCACGCCAGTCGTCTCATGCCTCTACTAGGGAGTTCGATCCTTCCTTCAACGCCGTCGCCAAGGCCTGGTCAACTGTCCCCAAGGCCCATCGCGACAAACACTTCTTTGCCACCGTCGAATTCGACGAGTCGATGAAGATCTTTCAAAAAGTATCCCATCACTCGGCTGCCCTATACTCTCTCATGGCCCTCTTCAGCTCCAGCTCAGTTCTGCACCAGTGGTACACGTCTACCCGGCGACAGAGGGCCCTAACGCCAAAAACACGATCAAGCCATTGAAATATGACTTTTCAAAGTACGGCCCCCTTTCCCTCTGCTGATCCTGCGTTCAATGCCTGCCCCTTTGCGCAGTGGATTCGACGCAGGAC
Organism: Tubosaeta brunneosetosa; assembly: GCA_038094275.1. Taxonomy (NCBI): domain Eukaryota; kingdom Fungi; phylum Basidiomycota; class Agaricomycetes; order Boletales; family Boletaceae; genus Tubosaeta; species Tubosaeta brunneosetosa. The sequence goes on from JBBPTV010000107.1 coordinate 30,499, forward strand.
CCCTCGCCGAGCAACTGTCCTTACACACCCCAGTCCCAATTCCCTACACTGCTCCTATCAACTGGTCCAAGCTCGGCATGGTCATCTCACTCATCCCAATCCTCACGCTTATCTTCCGCTTCATTCGCCCCGTCATCCACAATCGTTGGGTTTGGGCGGCCACAACGATTGTCGTATCCCTCGTCATGACGTCCGGATTCATGTTTACGCGTATCCGTGGCGCCCCATATGTGGGTCATGACGGCGGCTGGATCGCTGGGGGTTATCAGAACCAGTTTGGCCAGGAAGTACAGGTCGTATCGATGATATGTGAGTGTCTCTCGTCCACGTAGCCAGGGCCGTTGCTAATGCTCCGCAGATGGAATTCTAGCAGCCTCATTCCTCATGCTGACCATAGTTACGCCATACCAAAAGTCTGCTGCTCGCCAGCGGACACAGGTATACCTCTGGACGTTCGTCAACTTCCTTGTCTTCTCCATATTGCTTTCACTGTTTCGTGTCAAGAACCGAGGTCTGTATCGCTTATTCTGCTCTGCCGTGATGCTGACTAGGATCCGGCAGGGTATCCCTTCAAACTCTTATTTTGAATGGATACATAGTATTCGAAGTGCAGTCGTTTGATGGCCCTGTTCCAAAGAAATCTATGGCGTGTCAGTCCCGATACAGTGTTGCAATAAACTGTGATAGATAAAAAAAGATCCAATAAGAACGCAATAGTAAGAATGATATAATGGTATCTGAATCGTCTAAAGGAATGCGGCTCTCTCCAAGAATATCTCGTCGCATCGGGCACTACGGAGCACCAGCAGACCCATCTTGCTGGAACACATCCACGTATCTGCTCCTCACGTTCTTCTTGACAACCTGCGATCGTGATCGTCCCATGGGTAGAGGGCTCATCGTATTACCTGGTGCGGGTGTGCTCGGCATCGAGGTAACGTCAGGAGGTGCCAGGTTGGGTTGTGCATGCATTGAGACATTGGACGCCATAGCCGCGCTTAGATCGATCGCAGATGCAGCCCTTGACGGAGGTGGCCGAGGGGGAGCCATTGTCCCGTTGGACAGCCCGTTCAAGCGAGGCTTGCCCGCACTAGGAGAGGCGGTCTGGGCACGCGAAGGTGGGGGCGGAGGAGCCGACGCGTGTGGAGCCTCGGATCCAACCTGCAAAGGGATGAGGTGCAATCGAGGTAAGCACAAGGCTCCTTCACCTTCTTATTCACCCAGCGCTTCAGTTCCTTATCGTAGTAGAAGCTTGTTTCTTCGCCAAGGCTGGCTTTAATGGGTCCCGGGGTGTCAGACCGCTTCCACCACCGGCTCAACCATGAGCCACCCGAGGCAGCCGCAGGGGGGTTGTCTAGCATAAAGTAGGCTAAGCAAAGCCACAATACTGGATACATATTCACTTGCCATGTTTTTCGCGTTCCTTGGTAGGACTCTGGGTTGGTGTAGCTGGAGGTTTATCTTCGGCCATTTTTGCGGGTTCGTCCTGCGTTCTCTTGTGCGAACCATTCCCCAACCCAAGGACATCCTCTTCGTCCCCAAATATGCTCTCCACCTTCGGCCGGGGCGGCGCGGTTATATTTGGCGTCATGTTCAATGCCGGATCATCCATTAAAGAGATGAACCCCGCTTGTGACTCTCTTACGTTTTCGACGTGGTGAAATGTAGTGGTGGTAGGCGTTGGGGCGGTATCAGTATTGCTAAGGGAGTTCCACCAGCTGCCTGAATCTTGTCTACCATCCACGGTCTCCGGACGTTGATCTTCTTCAGGTTGTTCGTCCCGTAAATCATTCTGCGCGTCCGAACTTTCCTCTGTCGTGATCTCCAGCGACGTCTTTCGCGAGGATGGCTCACTGCTATACCTAGCACCGTACCCATTGATGGGAGGTCCACTCAGTGGTGTGGAGAAAGTTGAATAGTGATATTCTGTTGAGTGAAGTGGGGCGGTTTTCGGCGTAGGTGACGCATGTCTCACAGGGCGGGAATACTCCATGGCAGAGGATGCTCTGTCGACCGGGACGTGCATTGTTGCGGAAGGCAGGGCCATTGCAGAACCACTCCTTCTGGGTGGTTGCGTCGCTGACGCGGTATAAGAATTGATCACAGTGGGAGGGGGAGACGGGCTGGCAGACGTCGTCGCCGAGGAGATGGAGCTGTAGCTCGAGAAGGGTCCAGCAAATTGAGCCTTTGACATGTCGTTTGCGGGGGAAGACATCTCGCTGCCTTCACCGGCAATGAACTTGGTGAGACGTACTTCAAGCCAGCTACCGATGCTGTCTAGAGAAGGTTTGTTCACTTTTCCAGCTATCCATGATGAGGACTTGTCCATGTGAGGCGAACCAAGCAGACGATCTGCAAGCTGTCTTAGTCCCTCCACCAATGCAGGCGTGAAGTATGGGGAGGGCCGACCCATCACTGCAGTGATTGCCTCGCAATACCTGTTAGAGATATCATTACAATACTCGTTTGTAATAGGTCACGGAGCATACCGGGTAGCACTTTGAATATGTCCAATATCGGCAAGATACATAGCCCGCGTAAACTTGTAGGCCTGAAGGTGCGGGAAACCGTGGAAGGGCTCCTGTCCTTTAGTGGGCGCCTTCAGAGATAACGCAAACTCTGCAACTTCGGTGAGGATTATCGGGTCGGGGTCTCTGAAGAATATTGGATTGATGTGCGGACTTTGCGAACCCAGTAACACCAAACGAGTGCCAGGTCCGCCCAGACCACCCATCACCGAGGTCTGGGGAGAAAGTAGATAGCTGGGAAGTGGAGTCAAAGCTGAGTTCGAACCACAGAACAAATTTCACGCACCAGGCATGAGCACCCTCTACAAGATGAGAGACGAGGCAATCCCCCAGGGCTGACAACATTGCCGAATACTCTGGATTAAGAGGACTGCATACGATGCTCGCTGCTATCTCTGGCCATTTCGAAAGGGACTCCACAGGAATCTGGGTTACAGGTACAGTCGACGAAAAATTCGGAGACGCAGGTGCGACGTGTGGCAATACAGGAGGAACTTGTAAACCAGTTGCTGCTCTCGATAGCAAGTTCATGGGAACAAGTTCCTGGACTATGGAAGATTATGTTATTGCCAAATTGGTAAAATGAGGCATACCTGCGGCAGGTCCTTGTCCCGAGAACACGCTGTATGTGGCTCGAAGCCACTCACGTCCACTCGTTTGTGAAGGGGCTGGATGCTTGGAATGAAGACGAGGAGTGGCATGAACGGTGTCGCGCACGCCAAGTTCGGTCTTCAAAAATTCATTAACCGCCTCTTTCCATGCCTCCTTGTCAACGCTGCTTGCAATGATCATTGCATGCGCCCATAGCCTTTCATCCAGAGCATAATGATAAGCTTGGCGGCGCTCTCCCCGCACAAGAAGCTCTTGTATTTTATCCAACGAAGAAGGGAGTAGTGTGGAGACCGTGACAGGTGTCTCATTGACGAGTGGCATCATCGACGTCGTACCATACGCATTGGACAACTGGGTGGCAGAAGCCGGCGCCGCCGTCCCATCGTTTTCAGACTGATCCATGGTACCAGCGATACGTGGCAACAGAGCAGCACGCACTGCCGCATCGACGGCAGGACTAACGTATGTTATCAGCAAACACCACCACCCTGGTACCCAAATCAGTCACCTTCCCGAGAGTGAGCCGTCATTTTTGACCATGATCTTCAGCAAGCGGAGCAGTACCAGCTTCCCTTCTAAACGCTGTCTCTCAACGTCATCAGATATGTATATCATCCCGCGCGAGGCCTCCTCGACACGCGCTTCGAGATATTTGATCACGCGAGCTTTCTTTGTTTTCACCTGTGACGTTCCGGTGCGCACGAGACTTGTTACGGGAGAGCCAGGGTCGGAGAACAGGGGTCCAGGATACTCCACTTGCTTGGATTCGGACGCATGATCAGGTAATAACTGGTGTAGCACACGGACCGTGACGTCGGTTGTGCGCCGCGATGAGAGCGCGACGTCAAATCCAGTATTTAAGTCCCCAGGACTGTGAAAGCAAGTCAGAACCTTGCCACCAAAACCGAAGCTTATGACTGGTGCGCGGGAAGACGTTCGACCTAAAGGGTCATTTGTACCCAATAGCGACGGTGATGGCGCGTACGGCGGACGAGGGACACGTGATTGGATGTCCTGCCCCAAGGAGTAGTGAGATTGACTGTCATACATATTCGGTTCAGTGATATGAGAGCCAATTCCAAGCCCATATTCCTTGCGTGGCTGATACGGGCCGACGGCACCTTGTGAGGATGCCGTTGACTCGTTCGAGGAAGACCTTCCGCGGAGTTGAGAGGAAGGGTATGCTGATGTGGTCCTCGGTACAGAGGAGCTCAAAGCGGGAGACGCTGACCGGATAGAGCTAGGAGACATTGTCCTCGGGGGTCCAGGCACGACTCTACGTTCATATGAGTTTGGGGGAGGAACGTGTGAGACAACACCTTGCGAATTGCCCACGAAGCGCGACGAATTTGGGGACATTGTTCTGTGTACCTTGGGTTGTGGAAGAGGGGGATCGTATGCGTTTGATGCCTTGGGTCGGAATTCAGCGGCTGTAGGAGCAACAGCCGGCTTGGAAGCCTGAACGGGAACGCCGTTTGGAGGAGACTGAGAAGCAACACCAGCGAATGAAGCTGTGTATGGGGACGACACAGAGCGAACGACGGGCTTGTAACTGTCATGCTGGGTGGCCGGTGGTTGTGGAAGTATTGCAGAGCTCTGCCTGGCTGCTTGTCGGGGAACATACGGATTCGGCACTGGCGTAGCTGGCGCTGGCTTGTACGGGTCATAAGCATGCTGAAGGGCCGACGGCTGACTGGTGTTATATGGTTGGTAGGAAGCAGGAGGGTTGGGATTATATGCGTCGTAGGAACGGGTACCCTGGTAAGGCGTCGACGCTACTGCGTGGGCTATAAAGTGAGCCAAACAAGTAAGGTGACGACCAATTCACTGACCTGGTGGAGGCGCATACGGGGCCGAGTGTGGTGCTCCAGGATGCTCTTGGTGATCATAGGGCACAGGTAAGCCGGAAGGGTGGGATTGGTTCGAAGGGGCATCTTGAGCCGTCGGAATAAACCAGGGGTCGCGCTGTTCTTGCTGGGCATCTGGATACATTTGCTCTGCGAACCAGGAAGAAGAGTCTTGGCCCATTTGGAACGGATGAGACGAGGTGTGAACAGCCTGCTGGTCCTCATCATGGGATGGTGTGGTGTCAGTAGCCTCGTTCCCAATGACCGCGAAGGGGTCGGGTCCAGAATCGCCATCTGAACCAAAGAGCGAGGCTGCGGCTTCGAGGGTGCTCATGGCTGCAACGTGTCAGTGCGTCGTTTTGATTGTTGGACGAGCTACCGAAGCAATTACCAGGATATTGTTTGGTCACGCTTGCTACGATACCAGACAAGTCGATTGAATTAATCCGTTTCATCCACCAGCTCAAAGAGAAATAAGTAGGTGTGACCACAACCCAAAGATAATAGCAACGTTAAAAAAAATGAGGACCAATATTGACAGTGAAGGAAAATGCATGTATATCCGACTCAGTAACCGAATGCGAGAAAGAAAGAGTCATCGGTGTAGATTGCATTACGAATGTCCATTGCGGGGGTAGTCGACGTGAGTGCAGTGAGAGGAATGAAATTGATGCGAGTGTATCATAGCATTGCGATCAAAAGTAGGTGAGCAAAATGAAAAAAAGAGAGAATGACGAATTGGGGTTCCCAAATGAAGGATTAGTTTGTCGATAGAGAAGGATAGTCTGCCGGCTTGTCTGACGACCCCTTTGACGCATTGACCGTGCGCTCCAGGAGGCGCTCAACTACAATACTCGTCAGCTTGATCACCGGGGACAACGGTCGATAACATACTGGAAATCAAGTGCTTGCTGTAGGCGCTCGAGTAGCGGCGCATGCTTACAAGTTGAGGGCGAATCTTGTTCACGAGGAGTTCTTTCTGGTCTTGGTCCGCAACGGTGAGCGCTCGTTGCAGCACATAATCTATTTTTGGTACATCATCACGGTCACAATATCCCCGTTATGACTTACTGGCAAATTGGTCCTTCATCATTGACACAATAGGACTCACGCCATCAGCTTTCGGCGTGATGATTTCGTCGACTAATGCCCGTCGCTCCTCTGCCGTAGCTGTGACAAGTGCCTTCTCGCAGACATTCGACGCAAACTTATGTCGCGCCATATTGAGCATCTGACCGCGAAGTTTGGTAACAACTTGACAGCGATCGTGCGGTTTCCCCTGCTCAAGGACAAATTGAACGACATAATTCTAACGGGGAACCATGTCAGCGGAGCTCCCAGAATCAGGGGGACGTGTTGCCTACCCCAAACTGATCTTGCATAAGGTTGATCATGTATTTATGCAATTCATCCATCAAGAGACGAGTGTGTTCCTCTGGTAGGTGCTCGAAGCACCGCTGCAGTACTCGACAACCATATGGATGCGTCGACAAGTCATACACGTTCCCACGGAATGATTGCACAAAACCGAGTCGGTCAGACGATACACGCTCGATCAATTTCTGTATGACATGATTGCCATTTGCATCCTTGACGCATTTGAGGACGTGGGGTTCCAACTCTTTCACGAAAGATCCCTGCTGTTCTGGAAGGACAAATTCGACGGCCTATGAAAAAATGTCAATAGCACGGCATAGCCAAATCGCGATCATACCTTTTGTACGACACGACAACCATACATTTGCAGCGACAACGGAAGGATATGGCCCTCCATGGTGTTGGCCAGTACGGTTTTTTGCACCTGTGTCCCATGCTCGAACAGTTTTTGAATGACCTAGTCGAAATAAGATTGATATCGACGGAAATTACTACGACTTACGTAGTTGCCGAACACGTCCTGGATTAACTGTAGCGTGTTGTCGGGTACAATCTCATCAAAGATGACCTGTTTCTCCTCTGATGTTGCCGTCTCAAGCTTTTGCTGGATGAATCGGGAGCCATGCTGATCTCCACTAAATTCAACAATATATCCAAAGATATCCTATTTTGCGACGTCAGTAATCATCCGCGGATTCACAATGCAACCTACCCTCAAATCCCACTTTCGCGACTTGTTAGCCCTGAACTCGTCTAACAGTGGACTGCGCAAAGCCAATGTGGCATCATTATCATGACGACGTCCGGAGCGAACGCCCTGGTGGTAAAACGGTATCCCATGGGCATTCAGGGTAGCATGCCCGTAAAGCGCGCTGCCAGGGAGTATGAAGGGTATCTGTGCACCATACTCCACGGCAGCCGCATAAGCCTGTTGCTGAAGACCATACTGACCTCTGACATGAGAGAAGGCACTCAACAAAACTTCAGCAAACGCATACCTGCTTTTTGTCCTGCATCCCGCTCGGCACTGCAGAGCTCAACTGCGGTGTCGGTAAGGGAGACATTGGGGAGATGGTAGGATATATCATCGCTTGATGGGTAGGGTAATAATATTGCGAGGGAGACCGGGCGGAGGCAGTGTAATCGTAATATATGCCAGATTGCTGTCCAGCAGAAACATTAGGGTGTAGTGTCTGAGGAGCCACACCCGGGTATACATTCGCGGGTGAGTTACTGTTTATGCCACCAGCGGCGGGATATAGTGATGGGTCGGCGGTTGTATTATATCCATATCCATAATCCATATAAGGTTCACGTGGCGCGCCGTTGGTATAGTAGGAAGAATAATCTGTGCGAGGGTAACCGCTATATGCTGTACGGCCCTGGACCATCGGGGTTGGTCGGACCTGGGGAGAAATAGGATGATGACCGTTTGGCTGGGAAGGGACGGATGGTTGACGGTACTGGCTGCTGACGTGGTCATCCTCGACAGCCATTCCTCTGAGGCCCAGAGACAGCTCTTTCTCAACCATGGATGTGACATCGAAGGCTCCATTTTGCCCGGAGAATGTAGAAGATCCATAGGCAGGATGAGACGGCGAAGGATACCTGCTGGATACCGATGCATCCTTCGCAAGCCCATTATCGAACCTCTGTGGAGAGAATTGGCCAGGCTTTGCCGAAGAACGATCGTCCTTGAAAGAAGTCGGAGTCTCGGCATCAATAGAATCATGATGTCGAAAGAGAAACGTACAATCCTGGAACCCGATAACGCGGACGCAGCTGCCTGCCTTTGTCGCGTGTGGTGGAAAGAATTCGGATCCTAGTGGAAAATCAGCGGGCCTCGTTCTGTACATCATTGTCGAACGTACCAACTGAGAAAACTCTTTCTTTTGCGGACTGCCGCTCAGCTCATCCCAGGTACCACTGGACGGTCTCGTGGCAGTCCAACTTTCTCCCAAGTTGGAACGGTACATATTCTCGCCTTGCGATGGTGAAAGGTCATTCACACTCGCAGCAGAAGAAATTGATGCGTTTCTTTTCGATCCTGGCGTCGTGGGCCCCCAGACCTTGTGCCATATGTAAGCACACAGTACAGAGACGGAAGAATTTGACAAACCTGCCAACCAGAGTTGAGGCCCTTGAGAGCGGGTCCTGCACCCATTCCAACTCCAAACATGTTAGCCGCACCGGCTGGCGTAAACTTTCCCTGTGTATGTGCCTAGAAGAAGTCAGTCAGGATTCGATGGAGAGATGAAGCGTGACACACATTACTCGGCGAAGCAGACGGAGAGTGACCCGTGGAACGCGTCGACGACCCAGAAGGTTTTCGAGATGAATCCGCAGGATGTGATGCCATTTCAAAGAAAAAGATATATTAACCACGCACTGTGTAGAGCAGATTGAGGGGGAAGGAAAGTGTGCACGGACGGAGACTCACGCAAATAAGAACGAGTTGCAGTAGAGATTATGGGGGCGCCGAATGAATTAGCTACGAAAGCGAGCACAGATTGGTAACAACAGATACGTCAGAACGACGGGTTCGGCACGGAGACGCGGTTAAGAGCGCGTCAAGAAACAAGAGGGAGGTGTGAGTTATCGTAAATGAGCCGCAGGCGGAGAAGAACGCGTGAATGATGGAACTCACCAGAGATGATGTACTGAAAATCAAGATGCCGAACAGAAGGTAAATATCTTTGCAGACGCGGGAGAGATGTCTTGAATTGTTTGCCACGTTGTAGAGAAGGAAAGAAAAGGCGAGGAGCGCCAGGTGGGAGCAAATTTCTAGCGCAATTATTGAGTCGCTAAAGATTTGATTCCGCAACACAAATGGCTCCGTCTACGGCACTTCGCCGGGACCGTTGAGTAAATGAGTGGACGATCTTGGTAAAACAGAGGGCGGCAGCGGGGAAATCTGTCGCACTCGGCGTCGGGACAGGCTCAGCTTGGCGGCGCCAGAGCCTGAACCCTGGCAAACCTTGACTATTTGCCCCGAAAGTCAGGATGGATGACCCTCATTACTAGCACACAGCCATCACAGGTCCCCGCCCTCGCGTATTTCCGATGAAAATTTTTTGAGCTGGGTGGAGCGGCACCGCGTGCAGTTGTACGGGCCAGCGAGTGGACGGTACAGTATGTGTATTATGGGTTTCGTGGACCCATCCATGTTGAATGATTGTGGCCGGATCATCATCTACGAGCTCTATCTAGTAGTATGACACTCCCATATAAATTTCCCTCCGCACCCACACTGCTCCAGGGACGGCCAGATTACTAAGTATCATAACACATTCTTCTCCTTCCGTCTGGCTCAGTATTAAAGGTGATGATTAGTACGTGTAGATCGAGTCAATGCGGAGTGTCTCGCGCGCCGACGATCGTAGCATATCTAATGTCCTCTAGCTTCCTCGAGAGTTGAAGAACCAAGAAGCGCGCTTCGCTAGGGTCTGATGTCACCATGTGGCCCGCATCCGATAATGCATGTACGTACCACCTCTGATTAGGCCATCGGGAACAGACGGAATCCAAGGGAATGGTTACTCATGTCTCAATGGAGCCGAACTCAATTACTCACCCGCCTTCCTCATTCTGGATCTTGGTCAACGGATTGGCCGACGACGGTCCAGTGCTTTGCGTAGAAGTACCAGTGATCCCCGCAGCCGCAGCGGAACCGCCGCCGCCACGCAATGGCTTGGCGATTCGACCAAAGCTTAGCGTTGAAGTATTCGAGGCTTTTTGCGCTGGATATGTCCTAAGTAGGCTGACCATGCTTGTTAACAATTCGACCTTACCACGCGCCTGCTCAAGCCGCTCCTTTACCGATTGGAGCTGTGTTTCGAATTTCTGGTTTTGAATGGCTAATCGGCGGTCGGCATCCTGGAGTAGGGTCTCTAGATTCTGAATTCGCTCATTCCGCGCAAGCAGTTTACGCTCAGCAATCCCGGCTTCCTTCTTCAATGCCGAGTTCTGGTCCACAAGCTGTACATCGCCAGTGAGGTAAAGCGCGAACACAATAAATAAGAGCTTGCCTGCTTCTGAACAATCGTCAACTGTTCTAGATTTCGTTCGAGGAATGCCATCTTCTTCTGCTGAGCTTTACTGTTGCTATTCCGAATGACATTATTGTATTGTTCCTTGATCTCGTCCAGTTGTATCTCAAGCTCGACGACCTGCCAATATTCTGAGTACCCACATGTGCAGCACGCCAAAAAATCTCACCTTTTCACAGCGGTTGGACAGATCCCGCATGAGCGACTTCTTGACACCTTCAAACTCTGCAAGTTGAACATTGATTGCCTTGCGGGTGCGTTCCAAATCCTGCGCGCTTTCGGCAAGACTCTTGCCGCCCTCAATACCTGCGGACGTCACAGCGAATGCGCGCTGCGGAAAGAATGGATTTGAACAAAATAAAACCATGTTCGAGTGTATATACCTTCAACTCTTCGTTGACATTCTTCATACTGTCGATCGTGGCATTGAGGGAGCGGATTTCATTTGATCTCAGCTCAAGTTGTTGCTTGAGATCCGCCACCTCTGCGATGCTTGCCTCCCGTCGAACGGCATACTGTGTTTCAAGTTTGTTCTGCCGTAAGGCAATTGCACCATAAGCACATGCTCACGCGATGCGAGCCATCCGGAAAACGTACCTTGAAATCAGCCATCGAATTTGCAATGTCAGCATTGCTCGTCTCCTCGTCATGAATGGTCTTCTCTGTTTGATGAATGATATGAACCTGCGAAACCACCTAAGGCTGATGAAACGTACCGAGAAGTTCTTCATATTCGGCTTCGAGCGTAGACAAGCGACCCTCAAGTTCGTCTCGACGCCGGGTAATCATCTCACTCTCCTCCTGACTTTGACGTAGACGATCAAGAGTCTCACGAACTAAAGACTGGGCTTCGGTGAGTTGCCTCCTAGCTGTGACTACATCATCAACCGTGAGAGATGAGATGGTTGCCTCGGAGTCGACAGTGTCCAGCTTAGCAAGCAGTTGACGAAGTTGCTCATCCTTTTCGGAGAACGCTCCTTGCTACGTATGAAGTTAGCATTCAAGAGACCTGATGCCCCCTAAAGACCCACCGCGTCAAACTTGGCCATCATAAGTGCCATCTTCTCTTGTTTGCGCTTCTCCTTGTCCTCTGCAGAGGCATCCTTCTGCGCGCTCCGGAGATCAGTGATGATCTTCTTGAGTTCATCCAGTTCATTCTTGGCATCTTGGCTCTGCTCCCTCAAGATGTCGATCGTAATATTGCCTTCTTTGTTGTCGTAGTCAAGGCGCTCGACTTGTAGACGGAGCTCGTTCAATTGAGCCGACATTGCTTTGTTCTCCTACGATAACCGTAAAATAAAACTTGGGTTGAATGACCGGATATTACCTTGGAGATAGACACTTCCTGCTCCCTGAGGAATGCAAGTTCTTCACGGAGCTCTTTAACAAGTTTCTCTGCAGAAGCCAATGCACTCTCTTTCTCGGCCAATAAATCACTGAGCTCATTCTCCCGACGCAGGAACTCCTCCCGTTCATCCTTGTCCAAGCCAATAACGGTGGGTGTTTGTGGCCGACTATCAATATCGGACCTGAGGCCTTCTAAAACGGGGTTGACAGGTGTCATACTCCTGATAGTTGATGGCGTAGGCGACGATGTAGGTTTCTTGGAAGAGCCAACGGGAGGAACGGGCTTGTCTGGGGTTGCCCATTCACTTTGATCCACGGATCCTCCAGAACGCCATACAGCGAGCTCTGCTTCCAGTGCTTGTATGTAAGCTAGATGTCGTGTGTTGGCAAGTTGCGCTTTGGAAAGAAGTCCCTTCAGTTCCAATGGCGAGAGCTCTTGGTTAACACGAGCGGTGTTCTTGATTGACTTCGCACGGATGCCAAATCGAAGGGTCGATAAGGTTTCGGCTTCATTGTACGCAGAAGGAGAACAGTTGATGATTAGAGTCGTCCGTGAATTGCCACCTAAGGATTCTTGCAAAATCCGCGTGAGTTTAGAATCACGGTATGGAATATGTTTTGTCTGGAATAATAACCAACACTGATGTTCGATCTCCTCCTGGAAATTCAAGCTACATACCTTTGGATCCGTAAGAGCATTAATGACCATACCGAGAGCCGAGAGTGATTTGTTAATCTTCTTGGCTTCTTCAAGAGTTTGGCCCGACGCCCCTGTCTTTCCAACCTTTTCGGAACCAGCAAGGTCCACGAGATAGAGGTTACCACTTTTCTGAGCACCAGTCTCGGTGTTTCGCTGTTGAATCGTGATAAGGAAGATCGAGTGAGAACGAGAACTCTCAGCGTTCATGTCTGGGATGAAGCAATCAGGACTCAACCTGCGACATGTCTTGACGGAGGTAGGACTCACTCGTGGAAGTCACTACGCGTGCTGCACCTCCCTGACGCATGATTTCATAGACCTCACGAGCACTACTGACATAATAATCGGAAAGATTTTTCACATAAACACCTCTCGACTTTTCCTCGTGAACCTGCAGATTATCATTTTGAGCTGCAGGGGGAAAGACAGTCAGTTACATAGTAGGCAACAGAGAACAAGCCGTCTTACGAGCCAACAAGTCACGGATACGTTCTAGATAAATTTCCATGTATGAAACCTTGACCATGTACTCCAAGTGCGCATCCGATTCCACTATTGAATGGAATATCTGTTCAGTAATTCGAGGGATGATGCCTTTAAGCTCCTCCGAGTCTATATCCGCGCCCTGGGAATTGACAATGAGGGGATGAAACCACATGGTGAAAACTACGTGCCATCATGGTGAAGGTTTTGCCACTGCCGGTTTGACCGTAAGCAAAGACGGTTCCGTTGTAGCCATCAAGGACATCTAGATGATCCGTCAGTCATCTGAAGTATAAAGGCAGTCGAGTCCCAAAAGGAGGATGCGACGGTTGCGGAGATGGTTTCGATCCGAATAACACGAAAATGCTCACCTCTAACGATGCTATACACGGAACGAGGGCACGTAAGAGGACGGGGAGGGGAACTGGGGAGAACTCACTCCTTGACGCCGTAATCGAACACTTCGTGTTGCTTGGTGCCCATTGGGAACACTCTATCGAAGGTGAAGCCATCCTTTTCTGGTCCAGACACGGTCTGGGAGTTGCGCATGACGACAGTTTGAAGATTGTCGTCGAATGACACGACAATCTCGCCACCTTCTCTCAGTTCGAGCGCATTGGGAGGACGAAACCTGTGAATTGTAGCTGAGCATGGTGGACCAAGGCACTGGTGAATGGACGCATACCGACAGACGACTTTGATGTTGGTTGAGGACGCCATGATGGACGATCCGCCGGACGTGTGGGGTATATCAGACCAGAAGGAAGACGGTCGTTGAAGGGTGAAGAACACGTTGTCTAAGCGGTGGCTGAGAATGACATTACATTCAATAACTAGTAACAGCTACTAATCAGTCGTCGTCGCTCCCTACAGAGGGCGGCGCGGGCACAGGTCTACTCGAAGAAGTGGCCGCCCGACGAGGGACTTGCTCCTCTTTTTGAGCAGCGTCAGCAGCATCTATCCATTCCGAGTAGATGTCCACAGGCTCGGTCAGATCTAAAGACGTGCCGTCAAAAGCAGCGATGAGAGCCACGGGCAGGCAAACACACGATTGACTTTGCTCTGATATCGCTGGTCGCACACCCTGCAGACGAGCTGCGCGATGCCTTCCTTTCTGTCCAGTCTGACGGTGACCGACTTGTCATGATGACAGAACAGACAAGTGAACGCCGTGTCTATAGTTGATGAAATCAGTCCAACCCAGGCCTCGCTGCAGGCACGCACCGAGTGGCTCTCTCCGCCTCGCCGCGCTTGCTGCAGCTCCAGGCTTTCTGGAAGATTTCTTGCGCTTTCCCATGTTTCGTTAAACGGTAGTGGATGGACTTAATAGTATCACGTGATCTGGACGCGTATCTGTGTTCAATCGACGCGTCGTAGTAGACAACCAACGCCATGGCTGCTCGTCGGCTCACATCTTCTCGGTCCAAGCCACAACCAAGTTCTAGGACACGCTCAGCAGCACCGTCGCAGAATGCACCACCTCCGACTGACGAACGCACTGTACTCGATCGCTCGGCAGCTTCTCTCCCCCCAGCCAAGCGCGCAAAATCGTGCGACCAAGAAGATGGCGAGACACACATTCAAGTGGTTATTCGGTGTAGACGACGCTCGGATCGAGAGATCCAAGAAAACTCGCCCATCATCGTCAGCTCGCAGGGTGCCAAGAGCAAGCAAGTCACTATCGAGACTTCTGCGCCAGTTTCAAGCCTCGGCGTCGTCACGTTGCCGCCAACACGGACATATCCTTTCGATCTCGTTTTTGGTCCAGAGGCAGACCAAGCAATGATCTACCAGGATGTCGTTAGTCCCTTGCTTGACGAAGTCCTCACAGGCTACAACTGCACATTGTTTGCATACGGGCAGACGGGCACGGGGAAAACGTGCGCACAACCGACACTCCTCATGCATTCATACCTCACCTTAGGCTAGATATACCATGCAGGGTGATCTAACACCCACACCGATGGGTAATCCTTCTGCCCAAGCTGGAATGATACCTAGGGTGTTGTTCCGTTTATTCCATCAACTCGAGACGTCTGCAGCAGACTATAGCGTCAAAATATCCTTTGTCGAGTTATACAATGAAGAGCTGCGAGACCTTCTTGCGAATGAGCTCTCTGCTCCTGCGGGGTCGACCCAACCCATGGGCAAGGGAGGACCATCTGACAACCAAGTTGGTCTGAAAATATTCGATGACGCTAGCAAGAAAGGCGTTTTTATCCAAGGCCTCGAAGAGATACTCGTCAAAGATGCAGCTGATGCACTGGCTCTCCTGACCAAGGGCAGTCATCGTCGCCAAATCGCAGCGACCAAGTTCAATGACCATTCTAGTCGCTCTCATTCCGTCTTCTCCGTTACAGTACACACCAAAGAATCCTCATCGTTGGGGGACGACCTATTGAAGGTCGGAAAACTTAATCTCGTCGACCTGGCTGGATCAGAAAATATAGGTCGTTCAGGTGCAGAAAACAAACGGGCAAGAGAGGCTGGCATGATCAACCAGAGCTTGCTGACTCTCGGGCGTGTCATCAACGCTCTTGTCGATCGATCCCCACACGTGCCATACAGGGAGTCCAAGCTCACTCGTCTTCTTCAAGACTCGTTGGGCGGCCGCACCAAGACTTGCATCATCGCGACCATCTCGCCTGCAAGATCCAACATGGAGGAAACCCTCTCGACTCTTGATTATGCGATTCGAGCCAAGTCTATTCGCAATAAGCCCGAGGTTAATCAAAGGATGACGAGAAACTCCCTCTTAAAGGAATACGTTGCCGAAATAGAGAGGCTGAAAGCGGACGTCCTAGCAGCTCGAGAAAAGAATGGGATTTTCTTCTCCGAAGAAACGTGGAACCAATTGAGCGCAGAGCAAGAGCTCCGACAAACTGAGATGGACGAAGCGAAGAAGCAAGTAGAGATTGTGGAAAGGCAACTGCGGAGCGTACGAGAAGAGTTCGAACAAAGTATGGCGTTGTTGACAAAGAGGGACGGAGAATTGAAACAAACGAAAGAAAGGTTAAGAGGGACGAAGGGGGAGCTTGAAGTGAAGGAAGGGCAGCTGAAATGGGCGAAGAACGCGTTGGAGGAGGAGGTCGTTGTCCGGCAGGCTTATCAAGTCAATGAAACCAAACTCGACGGCGTTGCTTGTGGGTTGAAGCAGGTCGCAAGCGAGAGCATCGACGACCTAAGCCTCCTGTTTGATAAAATTCGTGAGTCCGTCTTCTTTCTCAAAGTTGATGTCGCTGATGAGTCCGCCCAGAACGCAAAACTAGAGTATTGGCTTCCAATATGAAAGCAGTATCTTCTCATGGAAAGTCGATGACCAGCGAACTGGCAGCCCTTTCTGCGAAGCTCGACGAGTTTATCAAGACTGCTGGTCATTCGACAGAGAAACTTCGGACCGAAGCAAAAGCATACCATATCAAGCAACACGAAATTATGACAACCCACTCCGAGCGAATTGACCACCAGCTACAACGCATCCAAGATTCTTCACGCATGATTAACGCCAAGGACGATGCATCTGCCGAGGCGATGGGTATTATGCAAAGCGCACTTAAGGAAGCTCAGGACACGATAAAAAGCTCGTTCGCTGCTTGGTCTGATGGCCTACGCAGGAGCTCTCTAGTCCTGGGTAACGAGCTATGTTCCGTGAATCAGGATAATTTTGCCGTGGTAAGTTAGATTTCAGATGTGCTTTTCGGAAACTGAGATCTGTATCTAGCTTGAAAGCACTCTTGCGGCAATGGGATCTCTCATCGACGCAGCTATTGATGATGCTCTGGCGTTCGTCAAAGCGGAAGGCGAATCTATGTTACAGACCAAAGCAATCAGCGATGAAATGTCTCGAACAGAGATCGCCCGTCACCAAGCTCAGAATACAATTCTCTCACAAGCACTTGAAACCGAAAAGATGAAGTCAGAGAAGGCAAAAGAAGAGTTGCTCCAACGCATGTCTGGTCTTCTTGACGATTTCATAGTTGTACGCCACCAAGAGCTCAGCGAAGCCGTTGGCACTGTCGTAAAGGGGAACCTGAGGGCGGAGGAAGAACTCGGCAAGTTTACGCAGCAGCATGAGCGACTGCTCGATCATGCTCATTCCCGCGGAGCTGAACTTTCTGCATCATTTGCACGCAAAGGAGCGGAAGGCAAGAGGTTGCGCGATGGTGCAATAAAGGTAGTATTTCCCGCTGGTAGTATCAAATAGAGCTTACTATTCCTCCAGTCCACGAGCGCAGCTCAAAATATTTTCAAGGAAGGGATTTCAGCGGTACAAGTTTCAATTGCCACAGCGACAGCAACGTATTCCGGAGAGCTCCAGAGGCACAGTCAGACTTTGCAAACATCGTTTGCAGGCGGTCTTGATCGACATAATCGAGCAAAGAGAGCTCGCGTCGAGTCTACAAATACATTGATGACAGATGCACAGGTTGACCTACGAAATGTCCAGCGGGGATTGGCCTCCGGTATGAGAAATGCGGAAGGATTCGCTTCTCATGTGGCATCAGAGGTATGTCGTTTCCTTCGCCGTGCATGCGAATCGTATGATTCACCCCCTGCATAGTCTGCAAATCTGGCCGACTCGGTGGAAAGGCACGGCAAGATGGTTACAGCTGGGCTGAGTGGCATCCAACATACTTCACGGTCACTCCTTGATCAAGCCATGCGAGAGGATGTCTCTACCGGCATGACACCTCGAAAACGACCTTGGGAGTACGACGATAACTGGGAACTAACCAAAAATCGCGACGTTGTTCTCCGGTCCTGGAGAGGAGGTACTGCGAGCGCGAACACTAGCCCGCTCTCTATTGCACAGTCACTGCCTGACACAGACCAGGACACGCCGTACGATGATAAACAGACAGACGGAGCCACCCCAGACGACGAGGGGGACCTGACCGTGACTGTTTCTTCTGCCCTAGAAAGCGAGGCGCCACGGCTGCCAACATCTCCAGTGGTTTCATTGTCCACATCCACGTCATCTTCAGTAACACTCCCCGTCTCGCAACCGTCAGCCCCAATACGTCCAATCACCGTAACGAAGAAGCCGATAGCGACAAAGCCGACGACGGTAGCATTGGTGGATCGCCCGACAAATATTCTAGGACCCAGGGGATCACGTCGGAGGGTTATTTAATAACGATAATTATTGCGCGCATGTACTACCTTTGATTACCTAATATATAGCCCTTGGCGCAGCAACGCGAGGTCTCCACTACACACACCGCAATGGCAGCAGGGCTGAAAAGTGAGCTCCAAGGATGTTCTGTGTGGGTTTCCAAGGCTGACCAAGTGCAGCCGTCATCCTCTTGTCCTTTGTCCTCGCCGTCGGATTCTTGCTCATCATCCTTTCGTGTGCACTGTGGACC
>JBBPTV010000108.1:4320-48608 GCA_038094275.1 Tubosaeta brunneosetosa
ATCGACCGCCGCATGCTCTGATCGCCCGGCGTGTTTTTCCGCCTCGCCCGCCCATCGTCGAGCGAAAGCGCCGTCGCGTCATCCCCCCGCGCGATCTGCGATGGCGTCCCTATCCGCGCACGTTATTACACGCCACAACCGAGCGGGGCGGACTGACCTGACACGCGGCCCCCGGTGATGCCCCCCGTCAACGTCGGCCGGCCTTGCTGCGCCGTCGCCCACTGAACCGGCCCCGGATTCGTTGCGTTGAGCGTCGCGCTGATCGGGTAGCCCTCGCCCGTGGTGGAGGTGAGGGCCGGTAATGACGAGCCGCTCTTGAACGCGGACGTCGCGCTGGTTGGGACCGCAGACACCACCGGGGTCGCTGTCCCTGCCGTGCTCGCCGTGGTAGTCGCAGTCGCAGTCGCAGCTGTCGTCGTCTGAGAAAAAGCATCAGGTCAGCACCAGGCACAAGCGCGAGCGAGCGAGCGTTACCTTGGCCGCGGTCGTCCCCGTCGTAGTGGTGGCCGACGTACTCGGGGTCGGTGTGGGCTTGTAGTGCTTTTCCGCGTAATCCTTCAGCTGGCGAGGCGTGATATAAGGATCCTCAGGACAGGTGGACAACGCACCTGCTGGATCTGCTGCGGATTGAGCTTGCCCTGGCGCGCGAGCTCGCCGAGCTGACCCATGTTTTGTGCGAGCAGCTGGGCAATGCGTTCGCCGGTAATGGGCTCCCCATTTTGGATCTTGAAGGCGTTTCCAAGGGCAGTGATAATGTTGGTCGGGTTCTGAGATGCTGGCGTCGCTGGGGATTCAGACGAGTTGGTGGCCATCGCGTCGCTTTGCCTTTGACTTGACGGTGTTCAGGAGAGCCACAACATACGTGAGAATTTCATTCCTTATTTGTGAAATTCACTGTCGCATTCTTTCACACTCATACTCAGCCTATCCTGAAGGCAGGACGATGGAATGGATCTAATATCGTTGTCATGAACCTGCTGTGCGGTAGCGAGTCCGGCAACTCCTTCTGCAGATTACTGGAACTGCCAAGAAACGCTAACCTCGACAGGCACTACACAAGGAGACCTGGCGCTCGAAAAAATGATATGGGTTATGCCAGAGTATCAGGTATGTGTCAACGAGTTTACAGAAAATATACAGCATTCATCTTTAAGAAAGGGACATACCTCTTATCCTGACGAGCTGCAGCCAGCAATAGGGTATAAACGTCCGTGCTACATTAGCCGCAGGCAACTCCGTGTCGATCCCCAGCGTCCGCGTGGGTTCTTGTCTGAGTACTCTTTCAGCTGGAAGCGGGCGAGATCCGAAGCGCGACGGTGCACGAGCTCCTCGGACTCGCTCGTGTTCTCTCCGAGTAGCTGAGTAATTCTTGCGATGCCCCCCCATTGTGGGATACGAACACATTTCGAATGGCAAAGTGGACGCGTCTGTAGGCGAAGAAGTAAATTTGAACACGACTTGGCTTTGTATGTCACTGGCAGGGCTGGAACGGGTGATTGAAACGCTAACGATTTGGACAGGAGGAAACGTGAGTACTCCACGGGTGTGCTGTGACAAGTCCGCTCAATGAGGCGACGACGCTGGATGCCTTGAACGTTCGACCTGTCCTGCTTACTATGTAGCGCACCGCTGGGAGATGGGTTGCAGCACTTGTGGTCCCTCCGGTCGCCCATCAGGAGTATGGCACCCCTTGGCTAATGTAGTGCGTCCGCGGACACTCTACACGCACCGAATCTTGATAGATACCAAGCGTGCCGAACTATGCGTAAATACGCCAGATTCCGAGTGACCACAATGGCCGCGATATTAGAGTTTGGGGCCGATCTTACGTGGCGCAGCGTACACTAATCCTCTCTTCAGACGGATTCCGAGTGCAATAGATGTGAGCCTGAGAACTTCAGTTTTGAGAAGGCAGCTAAAACCCTCGGATCTAATAAACACCTGATTTTGATCATCCATCATGTTCGGAGCAAACAAAGAAGTTGGCTTTCATCGAAACACTGCAAAGATGCACTTAAAAGCCCTTCTATGCGTCCAACAGCCATCCCACCTCTCTCATGCGATTTCAGTCGACTACCAGTGGGGTAGAAAAGGTTGACCCCGAACCTAATCGACTTGCACTCTACTATTGGTGTTATGCTCTTCATACCGTCTTACTTATCCTGCAGGTCACCCTGTTTGCTATGCTATGGAGCCATCCAGAACACACCATCACCCTCGCATTCGGCAACAGTGCTCTTACCGTCGGCCTGAGTGCCTCTCTACAAGCATTCTATTCCGTATGTGATATCCTTAATACCGACCCCACTTCTTATGATATCCTCAGCTGTATGCTGCGTTCCTTGTCTTTTTAACTCAACGCCTCGTTGTCACCGATTTTCTTTCGCGTCCTCAACAACTAACAGCCATACACGACGTTTCCGCTGCTTGGACTGGGCTCGGCGCTGC
Source organism: Tubosaeta brunneosetosa (assembly GCA_038094275.1). NCBI lineage: Eukaryota > Fungi > Basidiomycota > Agaricomycetes > Boletales > Boletaceae > Tubosaeta > Tubosaeta brunneosetosa. Next base: position 6,769 of record JBBPTV010000108.1, read on the forward strand.
CGCGACAACATTGTGGCAACAAACGAACATTGCTGCGTCAACCAGCATGACCCTCTTGACCTTCGTATACCTTTTGTGCATATCAGTCCTGCACGTGGCATCCCCAACCATCATCGAATTCGAACCGTACACGGCGATCATGATGATGAGTGTCCCGACCAACTCGACATGGCCCAGCCCATCCGTAGATCTGTCCTCATTTGGTATGTCAAACGTGGTTTCGCTGTTACCCTTCGTGTCTATTTTGGCCGGGCTGTCCATGGACGGTCTGTCGAACAGCACGCTTTACGACACATTTGATGAGACGCCCCAGATGATCAATACCTCTGTGAACGCGCACACTATTCGCGCGGATTGTGGGCTGCTTCAGGACCTTTCGTATGCTAGTGAAGTCGTGGGTTTGCAAGTGACTGCGTCGACGAATGGTGTCTCCCTGGGCTGGCTCGTGGACCCAGCAGATTTGGGTAAGAGCTCGATTGGAAGAACACTCGCACACATGCATTAATAATATAACATTACGTCGAACAGCCTCCAATGAGCTGTGGTCGTTTAGGGAGGCAAGTGGGAGCTATAACCTCCTGTGATCCACTCGCTGACGATATGCAGGATACGAGCGACGCGTTGTTTTATATGGTGTCTACTGCCATGGAAGTGAATAACACCATTCGGAACAATGCCAGCCTCGATATCGTCTTAGACCTTGCTGCCAATGGTTACGTCATGTCATTCAACCTGGTTGTTTCTCACATGACCTTTTTTGTAGGCTCCAAAGCTGACAATACGTCAACTACGGTGTATATCGTAGCCTGCTCATTGAGGACATCCAATTACACGTCCAGCCTGAATATTCAGAGTGGGAATCTGGAGCCGATGGTGGATCAGCCAGATGAGCCATCAGAAGCTTGGTCCTTGTGGACAGCTGACGAGGACGCGTTAGCAACGCTGCTTAATGTGATGGTATGGATTCCATTCTTTTGCGGGGAGGGTCCTGTTGACGTGACGATTGAAGATGTCCTTGGCATATGACACCTTGGGCAATTGCAATCCTTCCTGTTACGGTAATCGTAGCACTTTAGAACTGTATGTCTTGGCCTTGACTTTGACTGTCTGATATATCATTTTTCCAGCTATCTAAAGACGATGCTAGGAATAGGACGGTCGAATAGTGCAGGACTCAACACGACTTCTGTAGCTCTCACACCATACCAATTTGAAAATGCATTGTCCCAGATGACTGCACAGATGATGTGGATAGGTGTGCTCCCTCTATCCTTGACTATTACTTGGTTTTGTTGATCTTGCAGCTAGCAAATTGAGTGAAGAAGATGGGGGATTTACACTGACAGAAAGCCTTGCTCAAGTTACAGGGCAAGTGCCCAGATGGAGGTTGAACGTGAGTATCCAATTCCAATGTCTGTGATCCCTCTCATGACACGCCATTCTGCTATACAGATCAATGTTATCCCGGTGTGTCTTATCATGTCAACAAGTTCTCTCTAGGTGCTGACGGAGATCTTTGGAGCAGGTGATTTTCACACTCAGCACATCCTTCATCCTTACTGTGGCGGCTTTTCTGATGCTCGGTGTCCCGTCAAGTGCCAAAAGGAGCCCACCCGCTGTCAACGGTACTACAGTGTTAGAAATGCTTTGGGTTGGAGCGCACTTCTGTGCTCTCCGCAAGCGTCTGAATATGATCGGCCGCCCAACCACCAAGGAACTGCGATCCGCGGGCATGTCCCAACTATGGCTCACGAAGAGTGCGCTTATTCGAGAGAGCAGAACTGTCAGTGAAGAGATGTCGCCACTGACTCCGGAAATCGGCACCGATGCAGAAGTCAAAGATGTGGTACATGGTATTGCTGAATCTCCTCAAATTTAGCGTCCATGACTTACGATGTCGTTATGATCTTTGTAACAGGGACCCGAACGATCGATGATCGACAGATCGTGCGATGGCCAGTGCATGCCCTCTCATTTGTCAAATCTCGACGTCTTTGGTGCTATTCGCTACATGGACTCTTCCTTCTTCTCCATCTTGTACTTTTGTTGTTGCTGATACGTCATCCTGAACACAGTGTTGTCATTCGGTCTGTCACTGATGTATCCACTACTGCTTTGGCAACATCGCTGCAGTTCTTTTACGTCGTGAGTGCGACATTCACCACAAGCAATACACAAGTTGACCGGTTCATCTAAGGTGTACACTCTAATATTGGTTTTCCTTACCCAACGGCTTGCAGTCTCTCGGGCCGTGGCGCATCCACAAAATTTAACCAGTGTGCACGACCTGTCGCGAGTATGGACGGGAATCGGCTCTGCGTTGGTTGGGGTTTGGCAGCAAGCCGAAGTAACCTCGTCGCTCCGCACAACGCTGACGATTGTGATATATTACCTCTGCGTGTCCGCCCTCCACATCATATCCACGACCGTGATACAGTTCGAGGTATTTGACGGCAGTAGCAATCATATCGCACAGTCAGCGTTGGCGTGGCCAGCTTCGGGGCTCGGCGTGTACGACTGGCCCCATCTCTCTGCGATTGTTCCGCTCGACCAGCTGCCTATATTCCCCGTCAAGGGCCTGGTTGGCAATACGGTGTATGACTTGCCAACAGCTGACTTGGCATCTGTGAACGCGACTGTAAACGCGACTACCATCCGTGCCAGCTGTGGTTTGCTCACTCCCACGCTCACCGATTATCCGGGTGACATAAATACAACCATGCCCACTTCGGGGCCTGTTGTCATATCTCTCCCAGAAGTTTGTGAGTACTTCTGTGATGTTTGATCTCGCAATGAAGCATTGATTGGGAAACAGGGAAGGACACAGTCATTTTTCTGGGCAAGGAAACGTTGTACAACGGAAGCAACAAGTCATTGACGGTTTGGATATTTTTTGATCGCTATGGCTGGAACATGCCCGCTCATGTTTTCATAGTGCTTAACATGCGGCAATTACCTTATATATTGGGTAACAACTGCACTCGAAGTGGACATGTCGCTAGGCGATAAGGTGAACATGAGCACAAGTTGGCTATACACGCCACCAGGTTTGAAAAGGGAAATTGAAAAGAACAAAAGTCAATCTGATATTGTGGACAGGACAGAACGAGACCTCTTCGACTACGACGGGGTATCTTGTGGCGTGTTCGCTCAATGCGACCACGACGGTGGATGTCTTGGACATCCAAAATGATGTGCTTACTAGTACGGCTGTGGCGCAGGAAGCAGATGCGTCGCAGCAGGTATGGTCCCTATGGTCGCCCACCGGGGGTATGCCATCCCTCGACAGCGAGGTATGTCCATCGCACTCGTCAATATCCGAAATGCGCTGACTCGGCCCCCGACAGGTCTCGAGCGCGCTCAACTTTGCCAACCAACCCGCGAATTCTTCACAATTCACAGCCTACGGTGCATCTTTTACCATCATGGATATGTAAGTCCTCGGTTGGTGTGCGAGCGGCGCCTAACACCCACAAGGTACACGATGTCGCTGCTTGGCATCAACTACACAGCGAATAACGACGCGTCTTTGACGCAGTCGAGCGCAGATCCTACTGTAACACTCACTCCCTCTCAGTTCGAGGACGCAATTTCCCAGATCGCAACGCAGTATGTTTGGACAAGTCCGTGACGCTTCATGATGGCCCACAATTCGGCTAACAGGATTGTTCTAGCTGGTCACACCAATGGCAACTTTGGACCCACATTTGGATCCGGAGAGAGCGTTGTGACGGACGTGATCACCCTTCGGAGACTAAATGTATGTTCGTCATCACCGGCAGCGATGTGCCGCTGACGACTGACGTACTGAACACCCAGGTGAATACGATACCCGTAAGTCTGCTCATCTAGACCCGAATGTAGGACCGAGACGAAGCACAGGTCGTGATCGCGTCCGTGGCGTCGCTGGTCCTTTTTGTCCTCGCTGTGTACATGGTCGGCTTCGGCTCATTGGAGTCCCCACTCTCTGGGCTGGGCGTGCTGGAGACACTATGGCTGGAAGCGCACTCGGACCTCCTCCACACCCGCATGCGCCAGATTACGGACCCGACGCTGTACAATCTACGGGTTGGAGGCATGTTTAAGGTATGCTTGGCGGATGAGGTACGGGGAGCGTTGGAATCGTCAAGTGAATCCTTGAGTGTGACATCTCGTGTGTGCCGGGTTTGAAGCCTGTTTGTTGTTTCAAGTTAGGCTAAATCATCGTCTATTTATCAAAAGAATTTCGAGCGAATCTGTCTTCGTTGCAACTTAATGAGACAAGCAGCGCTGCAGTCCGAAGTCACCGAAGTGGGAGCCACCATCAAACTAGCATAAATTTACTAACTGTTGAATACATGTTTCCACCCGCCCCGCGACAGCACTATAGACAGGTGAGTGCACCTCATGGACTTTCGAGGTACAGGCTGTTTCATGCATCTCGAAGGTTCATGGGATGCAACCCGGAGCTCGCAGACAGCGAGGTATAGATACAAATACTACACCTTTGATGACCCAAGGATCCTCCAGAACATGTGCGCTTAGCGACATCGAATAACGGGAACACAATCAACTTCTCACCGACGTTGTCCGGCACCTGCACATGCTTCGACGAGCGTCCTCTCATCATTGCGAAGGTATCCGTCCTCCACATCATATCCACGAGCGCGATGCAATGATCAGATACGGGTTGGGAGACCCTGGCGTTGCGACCGACGCATCCCCCCAGACGCCACAGCTCCCGCGCGATGCGTTCGCCCATGGTGGGTTCGCCATGACGGCTAACCAAAAGCTTGGCTGTGTTTTGTGGAACTGGCATGGCTAGGGATGCGGATAAGTTGGTGGTTCTTGATGCGCGCTCGTCGAGACCACAGACGTCTCTACCACCAGCGTTGGAGCAAGCCTGAGGAGCTTTTCCCAAGTGAACAGGCACGACTGACGGATAAATAATGGCTGGATCTGCTGTGGATTAGGTTTGGATTGGCGGGCAAGTTCGTGGACCCGTGGGAATAATGTCCCGATTCTGTCTCAACCCCTATGATGATGCTAGGAGAAACACGAAAACACCATGTTGGTTGTTCTCCGACGTTAGCCTCGTGAGTAAGCGATCCTATCCGCCCTTGGCCTCTGTGGACGAATTTATCTACAGTCATGGCAAACCTCCAGCGGACTGCCAAGTCTGGCAACGCTTGGACAGAAAACGAAATCAAAGCCTACAACATTCAAATCGTTCCCCAGGACGCGCCCGCTTTTTTCGAGAGGCCTGACATACCGCAGCCCTTGTTGCCCGCAGAGTTCTTCTCCATCTCTTCAGACCCTGCTCCCACGGCCGAGCCAACGGCATACAGGCTCCTTTTCTATATGAAGCTGGCGATGCATCCTGTAGCTATGGAAGAATCCGCCGTCAGCGATTTCGTCGTCCGTCTCCTCGAAGCACTCGGCTACACGCCGCGAGGGAAACACCTCCGGACCAAACAGGATGTTCCCCTATTGATCTGCGGCGAGAAGAGACGCACGAGGACGGACGTGTGCGTCCTGAACGCGCAGGGGATCTCGATGCTGGTGCAAGAAGACAAACGCCACTTGGGAATCGACACCGCGGAAGCGCAGCTCATCGCAGAGGCCATCGCAGCGTTCAATGCGCACAATCACACGCGTCGTGACCTCGGTTTGGACCCCTTGACGTCGAAAATGATTCCGGGTATTACCATGCGGGGTACCGTGCCCGTCTTTTACAAAATTCCTGTGACGACGGAGCTCGCGACGTGTGTTGGCGGTGGGGCCTTTCCGGATACGCCCACTGTGGTGCACATGCACGTCCCTGGTGTCGCGAAGCCCGAACAGCTCTGGAGTGAAGGCATGGAACCATTGCTCAACCGATGGATGATCATGTATTGTTTCGAAGCATTCAAGAGGTTCGTCAATTAATGCAATATTGTCGCTCGGATAATTCGATCTCTGTTGTATTTTTGCGATCGACCGTTCCATGTTTTCTGGATGTATTTCTGATGCACGATATTACATGACGTGTTCTCACTTGCACGGGTCATGAGTTTATCGATGTCAACGAAGCAAACGGATGATCGCGGCGCGCATCGGGTACCTTTGTCAGATTTTTCGACAACTAGAGGGGAACGTCGGGCAGGGAGACACGTGCTGTACGCGGACTGAACGGCGCAGCATGCGTCACTCACCCATGATTCAAGACCTACAAACCCGATCACGTCACGCGTTTCGCTGGTACGGAGAGCACTGCTTCAAAGGCGCGCAGGCACCGATCAAACTCGGGCTAGCTTGGCACATGTTCCTCCCGAGGACTCAAGAGCGGTTTCAAAAATGCATTCTGGAACCGGCGGACCGCCGACCGGGTGTGTCATTGTCCAGAGAGTGCCAGATGGGGATACTCCGAGCCACGGGATGACGTCGTTTGGATTGGTGGTGGCTCCTCGTCGGTGAGCCAACAAAGGCGGGCGCACCGGAACATAAACCTGTGGCAAAATTACAAAGGCGATGGGTCAGCGTCGGAATTGGCGCTTGTCTAAGTGGAGCCTCCTGTACAAGTAAAACACGGCCGTGTGATACACTATCTAATCCAACCGAGGGTTACGAAAGGTTACGAATCGGTGCCGGTGAGCTGGTGACAACGCAATGATCTCATCAGTCCGCAGCCGGGAGCAGCCAAAACGAGACATGGGGTGATCATCATGATATCGCAATGAAGTCACACAGTCGGGCGACGGCGACAGTACAGAAGAGGGATTCAATAGGGATGAAAGAGAACTATAGACGAGGTCACAACACTTAACCATGTAAATAGAATGGGCACAAACAATGTAGCATTCCAACGGGGGTGACAGTTCGAAAAAAAAAAGGAATAGATATCAGATGTGGTGTGCTCGGGTGCAGCGGGTCAGTAATATACAGTTGAGATGAAAACGAGTAACGATGTGCTTGATATTACGCAGCGGGATATGTTATCAATGCGAGGCTAATAGATGCGAGTGGGTTGCATCATGAAGACATGGCATAAATGCGACGTGGGACGGTTATACGGAGCATATCACCGTCGAACTCTGCGCGTACTTGGGCGAGCTCGGCATCATGCCCAAAGGACACACGACGTTCAAAGTGACCTGTGTGACAGTGAGTGACCGAGGAGGAAGAGTGGTGGCAGGACATACCGCCCTCTGGTTCCCAAGAATCTGCGACGACGTGCAATATACGACGCCTTCTGGTGGCGATGGTTCTGGGGAGTAGATGAGTGACAAGGTGTGGGAGAGAGGCAAGAGGCTTGCATTCCGTCGCGTCTGAAGCCGGGTAGGCGGATGAGAAGAACGTATTCTGACTGGGAAGTTTCCACAGAGATCCACGTATTTGGCGGAGGAGAGTGGCAGAGAAAGGAATCGAATGGAGCACGATTCTGTGTGCCCTGCTCGGCGGGCTGGGGGGCCATGATGACGGGTGCCTCTGGGACGGCGGCATCCTGGGTGGCTCTGGAGAGATCGCGAGACATTGGGATGTGGGTCTCGTCTGGGAGAAACATGGAATAAGGCGGAGGGGGGGATGAAGGGACCAAGTGAGAGGGAGAAGATGAAGGTGGGGTCGGCAAGGGTCTACGTTTTGGGGGCTCTGTGGACGAGGGAGGCTGTTCTTGTATTGCTGTGACGGAGAGGATGTTATCAAACGACTGTGACAAAGGAAGACTCGCCGTAGAGTCTCTTTCGTGCGTGGACTTGTCTGGCTGTGAGTCGGCGGGGGACATCGAACTCCTCGACTTGTGGTCGTCGTCGTCGTGGGGGTATATTGGAGCTGTGGCGTGTGAAATTGTACAATAAAGGTGATGTCATCACTCTTGGCTTACCCTTGAACCACTCGAATGCATCTCAAGCGTGTCTCCCTCACTTCAAAGAAGAACTGGTGGCTCGGTCGGTCGGTTTATTGTCTCTTCATGGCCCACTCACAGCACATCAGTCGAGCTAGACGCTCAAGATCCACAACTCATATCGTCCACCAACTCGTTCTCCTCGGAAGACACCGCAGTCGCACCAGACGATGGACACTATTCACACCAGATCCACCACGACGACACTCCACTCAAGTCCCCCAACCCATCCATACCCGTCTACTATCCACCCCGTCACCCCACCTCTATCTTCTCCTTCCCCACCCCTTCCGCTTACGCTGCCCCCCCAAACCCTACCGCGCACATCGCACCCTGCGCACAGGGGTCTGCTTCTGTCCTCTTCAAGTGTGTAGTAAAGACACCAGACGTCGTGCAGCTCGAGATCAACGGCGAGGTCCAGTCAAACGCACACGACGTCACAACCCAGTTCCTCGCCGAACTCCGCGTATACACCACCGTCTCCCGTCATCGCAACATCGCAGGGTTCCTGGGATGCCTTGAGAACGTCGGAATGGTCCTAGAGTACGTCGATGGACGCACCCTCTACGATGTCATCCGTCAAGGTCCCCCTCTCTCCCGTGAAAAGAAGATCGACTTTCACAACCAGCTTCTAGATGGTCTCACCCATCTCCACTCCTTCCGCTTGGGCCATGGCGATCTTTCCCTCCTCAACATCCAAGTCACACATTCCTCGGACACGATAAAGCTACTAGATTTCGGTCGCTCCGTTTCCATGGATTCCATCTTTGTCTCACCATCAGACGCACCCGTAGACCCGTTCCAGCACATTCACCCAAAGCCTGGCACAAAGACCCCCACGAGGACACTCGAACAGATTCACCCTGGCACACGCCCATTCGCCGCACCAGAAGTCCTGCGCGGCGAGTGCCAAGACCCCCTTCTTGCTGATGCCTATAGCTTTGGCATGGTCCTCGTCGCCATCGATAGATGCGAGGTCGTGGATCTCAAGCCTTGGGAGCAGCGCAAAGACATCGTCCCAGACTCGCTCTTCATCCGCTGTGAGATCTTTGAAGTGCGTGCCAGACAGTACCTCAAAAAGGTAGACACGAGGAGAAGATTAATGAAAGAAGACATCATACCGGCAGAATATTAAGCTTTTAAGGCCGTTTCCCCTTTGACCTTCTCTCCCCGTGCCCTCGGATCCCCCGTCTTGTATATCCATACGAACAAGGTTCTCGCAATACCCTGTACTCTTGTGTTTGTACTCCACTCGCCCCCCATCTCTGCACTCACAACGAATCATTAATCATGGACCAGCCATCGCCTTTTTTCATTTCCGTCTCGCTCTGAATGTATTACTACGTGTTGTACATGTAACATACCGTACCGTTGCCACCAGTTCCTCTCCAGGGTCCTTTTTGGGTTCTCCGCTGAGTCAGCAAGCTACACGCTAGTTGTGCTCGACGCTCCATGGCCACCGTGCACCCTTCACGTTTGGCCCTCGTCCCACAAGACCCAAAGGATGTTTACCGGGGCACACGTCGTGGACGGTCTCCGTCTCCACCGGGCAGGTACGACAGGGACCGCAGGGAGAGGGAAGAAAGGGCAAGAGAGAGCGACGGTGAGAAGGAGCGGGCGGGTCGGGATCGGGAGGAAAAGGATGGGGATGATAGACGCGCGTGGAGGAGGGACAGGGACAATGACCGGGGTTCGCCTCGACGGAGGGACGACAGAGACAGAGCAAGACACCGCGATCGGAGCGAGGACAGGGCACATAAAAACAGACGCCGAGCCTCGCCCGAGTACGGCGACTACACGCGCCCCGCGTCCCCTGGCCCGGACGCCCCGCGCATGTATCCCAGCCGACCGCCCGAGCGGCGGGGCTATGGCGGTGGCAGCACCGAGTACTTGGAAAGGTGCGCGACCTTGTCCTCCATGTGTGGATATGTGCTCACACCCTTGTAGTCGGAGGGCGCAGAGGGAGAGTTCTACGCTGAGCATTTGGCCACCGTCACCAAAGGTGCCCTCACGTGCACTGTATGTGATACCTCCCATCCCCCGTGTTCCACTCTGACCTCCGTTCGTAGATCCCTCGAGCGCGACTCGTCGCGCAGGAAATTCAAACGGGACCGCTCAGAAACGCCGACCGACTCCTCTGATTCGGAATCAGAACGCCGGCGCCGCGAACGAAAGGAGCGCAAGCGCGCTCGGAGGGAACGGGAGAAGAGGGAGAAGAGAGAACGCAAGGAGCGGCGGCGGCGGTCACGCAGCGAATCCGAGGACGAGCGCTCGAGAGAACGGGACCGCGATCGGAGGAGCGAGAGCAAAAGTCGGCCACGCAGCTCGAGCCCGAGTCCCGTGCCATCCTCGTCCCGCGTGTCTGAAGGCGAGGAGTGGGTCGAGAAGCCTGCGGCCGCGGCACCGTTTGTCGTGGTGACACAGGGCAGCGGGACGATGCCACCACCCATGACAATACCGGTGCATAGGCAGGTGGATGACGACGAAGATGACGACGACTCGGACATGGAGCTTGGGCCACAACCACTCATCAAGGCGATCGCATCTAAAAAGGTGGACGAACGTGCGTATGGCGGTGCATTGCTCCGCGGTGAAGGTAGCGCCATGGCCGCCTTCTTGCAAGATGACACACAAACCCGTATCCCGCGTCGCGGTGAAATCGGTCTCACCTCGGACGAGATTGCGCAGTTTGAAGCGGTTGGATACGTCATGAGTGGCAGCAGGCACAAACGCATGAACGCTGTGCGTATGAGAAAGGAAAACCAGGTCATCAGTGCGGAGGAAAAGCGGGGTATCCTCAAACTGCAAAGGGAGGAGAGGGAGAGGAGAGAGTCTATACTTCGGGAGGAGTTCAGTGAACTCGTGCGAGACAAACTCAAGGGGCCAGAGTCGAAGAGGACAGTCACTTGAATCCTATTCATGCTTTACGAGTGATCTAAAATCACTGCAAACACAATGTACATAGCAAGGTATTTAGAGCTCGTCGCGCTTGCTGGGTTGGATGTGGGTGACCTCCGTCGTGAATACCAGAGCAGCGTCTGGGGGGATAAGTGCACCAGCTCCCCGGCTCCCTGGCAACGTATCGTAAAGCGGGAACATGTGGGATGTAAGATTCAACCAACCGTAAGCCAACTCTGACGGGATAGTCAACGTGCGCTTCTCTCCAATACATGCGCCCAAAAGACCTTCATCCCAACCACGTATCACGTGGCCGGCACCGACTAGAAAGAGAGTCAGCTCTGTGGACGAGGAAACAGTTAGGACGACACACGTTTGAAGGGCAATGGCTTGCCCCGGTCCAGACTAATAGCAGACGCATGAGCACATCGCTCAGATCGTTCGGAAGGACATCTACCTCGAGTCAAACTTGACGCCGTCCTCAAACAGCGTACCAGTCTGTGAAACGGGGTTGGGACGCGCAACAACGCATCAAAACGCATCGGACGCACGTAGTGAACAGAGATGGTGTCGCCCTTGGCTGCCTTGCGGGAACATTCCTCAGGCATAAACGACGTCTCGATTTCGAGCGCAACGGGCGGTGCCCGTGCACAAACGCAAACGCAAACTGCTAGCAAAGAAAACCAGAGTCGAAGCATGACGTTGAAACAGAGAGGGCGACACGTGACTCTTGGGAGTTGTTAGCACGTGGTGCGCTGCTGAGTCAGCAGCTGTACAGTTGTGTCCACTTGTAAACCTTAATTTGTATCCACGCCCGCTTCATCGCAGTCGACCGAGAACAAGATGGTGAGGGCGTTCGAGGCGGTATGGTGTCGCGTTCTGATCCGTTCTTTAGCCTTCCCAAAAGACATTCCGCACGAAACGTATCCTCGCCAAGGCCTCCCGTCAGAACCGGTAAGCAACATGAGACGATGCCTGTCTGCGCTCATCAATGGAATTATTCTAGACCCATTCCTCAGTGGTTCCGTTTGAAGACGGATACCAAAATTCAGGTATGCACTTCCAGGGACGAGACGACGTTGACATACTGATTCGTTGTCCTTCAACAGTACAACGCCAAGCGTCGTCACTGGCGACGCACAAAGCTCAATATTTAGCTGTCTCTCTTTATCTTTGTCTTGAGGCGGTAGCAAGGAGATGGGCATATGGATATGTCGGCGCACTCACATGTACCAAACGCAATCATGACCCGTCTCTGCTTGACTGGATCTGATCAAGTGTTGAGGTCTGGATCGTCAGGTCAGTCTTTCCCAAAAATCCTACAGGTGGTATTTGTGCGTGGTACGTATCAAACACTGCAGGATGCGGTTAGGTCGCTGGTGGATGTTGGACGCTTCATCAATAGACATATTGCCGCTAGGCATTCTATGTTGTTGCAAGTCTACGCGCCAAGTAAGTCGGCGTCGAGAAGTCATAATTCAAGTTCGATGATCACGTTCGTACGTTCGTCGTATCGTTGGACCACCCTCAATTCAAACTCACGTACACAATTCCATTGCCATTCAGGTTACATCGGTTTATCCGTATTCCACCTTTGAGTCGCAAATAATGCCATCCCTTACACATTTTCACCTGGGGAGACCTCCTCGCACTGAACCACCATGCAATCAGCCCAGGTCATCTCAGGTTGCGTCTACTCACGTTATCCTCGGTGCAGCACATGGCATACCGCCCCTTACTTGCGCAATTTGTGGAACTCATGTCTGGATAACAATCCGGGCTATAGGTCTGAGAGCAGAGCATGAATACGGGTTTTGGTCAACCAGAGCGGGGGCTCACGTTGTTGGGGCAACACATCATGGTTGACCCGCAATACGTGTTTTGACGCGTCTCGAATGTGTTGGGTACGGCGACGATGACGCCAAAGAGGGCAGCGGCCGTGACGGCGAGGAGAAGAGAGAACGAGTTGAACATGATAGTATGAAGTAGGTTGTGAAGGAGTGAATGGGTGACCAGTCGAGCTGGTCCCGCCTTTTATACACGAGGGAGATGGCTGACGAGGATTAAGGAATACCATTTTGACGTCATCTTGGAATGCCCGGTGGCTGTCCAGGATGGCACACGTCACGTTACCCAAACCCTCCACGACGACGACGCCCTTCATGTCTCTCATAGTCGCCATCTTTTCGCTCGTCTTTCTGACCGAGCTTGTATCATGGATCGGTAAATCTGTCCTCCTCGAGTTTGTACGTCGCCCCATTCGCATGTCTCGCTCAATAACCTCACGGTTTTCAGGCTTGGGGTCTCTACTGCAGGGTGTTCATGAGTCCCCAATACACAAGACAACGCAAGCTCAAGTCAGAGCTGCTTGCCACAAAGAAAGAGCTCATGCAGACGAGCGCTCAAGATCAATTCGCCAAGTGGGCAAAGCTGAGGCGTAGCGTCGACAAAGGGATTGCAGAGCTCGAAAAACTCAGTGCGTCGTGTTCAGCTGAAACGTGCACATCTCTTAGAGCCTTTGTGCAGATGGCGAGCTTGCTACCGCCAAGACCGCATTCTCTGCCAACTTTAACACTCTCATCTGGGTTTTGACCACAGGACTGCAGTTCGCTGTCGGGTGGTGGTACAGGAGGTCTGCCGTGTTCTACCTACCACCCAACTGGTTTGGACCTCTTACTTGGACGCTTGCGCTTCCATTTGCACCCCGAGGTTGGTACTGTCTTTTGACCCTGTTAATGAAGTGATGCGAGTCCCACGCTCAGGCTCTGTGAGCGTTGGTGTATGGCAGATGGCATGCCGCAGGGTGGTCAAAGTGGGCGAGCGCACCATCAAAAATATGTTAGGTAAGGGCTTCATTGACGTCGTAGGTCTTTTACTAACGCTCGCTTTGTACCAGCTGAGCCGTCGGAGCCCGCGGCTGGGGCAAGTCCTCTGGGTGAAAAGCGGACATAGACTTGGTAACATGCTTATTATCACATGCAGTGTATACCGCCGTGTTTTGAATATCACATGCTCCTAAATGACGTCGGGATGGAAAGCGGAGCCCCGTCAACTTGAAATACTTTTAACACTCACCCGACGCATCCTCAGGGAACTTGCAAAATGACCACGATCCACTCAAAAGTCGCACCGGACGCACAATCCAAAATCCTTACAGAGGGTGCACTCGTCTTCCTCGCTGCCCTCCACAGGACATTTGAGCCCACACGGCAGAGTCTCCTAGTCGCACGCGACGTCGCCCAGCGCAGGTACGACGCCGGCGTGCCCCTCGACTTCCCCTTAGAAACTGCCCACATCCGTGCCGAGCCTTCATGGCACTGTGTACCCCCCGCCCCAGGCCTTGAAGACAGGCGCGTCGAGATCACCGGGCCAACAGACCGCAAAATGGTCATCAACGCGCTCAACAGTGGTGCAAAAACATTCATGGCAGACTTTGAGGGTCAGCCTCACCAGCCCCTTTCTTTGCACGTTTTGACGCCTCTTATAGACTCGAGCGCGCCAACGTTTGCCAACATGGTCAATGGACAGCTCAACCTTCGTGATGCCGTCAGACGTCAGATCGACTTTGTATCTGGCGGAAAGCCATACAGACTGTCCGAGAACCCTGCTACCCTGTTGGTCAGGTATACCGGCTTCTTACCTATCAAACGGCGTGACTGACATTCCCTGTAGACCTAGGGGCTGGCATCTGGACGAGACCCGCGTGATGGTCGACAACGCTCCGATGTCTGCCTCCCTCTTCGACTTTGCCCTCTACTTTTATCACAACGCTCATGAGCTCATCAAGAACGGTTCCGGGCCATACTTTTACCTTCCAAAGATGGAACACTATCTCGAGGCCCGTCTCTGGAATGACGTCTTTCTCTTTTCTCAGTCTTATCTCGGTATCCCCCACAACACCATCAGGGCTACTGTTCTTATCGAAACGCTCCCTGCCGCATTCCAAATGGAAGAGATTCTGTTCGAGCTCAGGAATCACTCTGCCGGTCTCAATTGTGGGAGGTAGGTATCTCCTTGTGTCTTTCTCGCGAGCACACACTCAGCTCGCACATATTCCTAGGTGGGATTATATCTTTAGCGCCATCAAGAAGCGCAGAGCCGACAGGGGCACAGTACTGCCGGACAGGAAAGACGTTACCATGACCGTACCATTCATGGATGCGTACGTACGTCTTCTCATCCAGACCTGTCACAGGTGCGATTTTACAGCCTGTTATATGGGAGGTCACACTGACGAGCACGCAGGAGAAAAGTGGCTGCCATAGGTGGCATGTCTGCGCAGATCCCTATCAAGAATGATGCGAGAGCCAACGAAATCGCGATGGAAAAAGTCAAAGCAGACAAACTTCGCGAGGTGACAGCCGGGCACGACGGTACTTGGATCGCCCACCCGCTCATTAACGATATTGCCCGCAAGATATTCGACCAGCATATGTTGGGTCCGAACCAGGTAGGTCTTTCGTCTGTATCATCCTGTGTATGCATATTGACGCGGTCCCTTACAACAGTACCACGTCCGCCGAGAGGACGTCAGAGTAGCGGCCGCCGATTTATTGAACACGAACGCTCCTGGGAAGATCACAAGAGACGGTGTTCGCAGCAACGTCTCCGTCGTATTGGCGTATGCCAGTTCCTGGATGGGAGGTAATGGTTGCATCCCGGTCAACCACTTGATGGAGGACGCGGCCACCGCTGAGATTGCGCGCGTCCAGCTATGGCAGTGGGTCAAGTACGCTGCACGCATGGATACGGGAGAACCTATCACGGCCGCATTTGTCGACCGCGTCATTGAAGAACAAGCGCCAACTATCAAGACCATCGCTCCTGGCATCAAACAGGACCACCTTGAAACTACCATCACCTATCTGAAGGTCCAGATCAGACAAGAGTGGCCCAGCGAATTTCTTACAAGCGACTTGATGCCGTTCTTGAGCATGGCTGATGGGGTGGAGGCAAAGTGGCAGAAGAGCGTCCTGTAAAGTATCTTGTATTGTTCCTTTGTATTTCTTGTAGCAAAGGGTATTCGCCTCTGTACAGTAGGTTTGTTGGACAGTTCTGCTTGAATGGGTACGATACGCATACAACCCCCACCCGGACTTCTAAGCCTTGGAGACGCTCACGTTGACCCCGTGTACCAACGCACGGCTGTAAGGGCAAGCCTGGACCGAAACGTTATTCATGCAGGCCTTCTCCACGTGGAACACGCGACCCACCTCATGGCCAGCTTTAATGACCTCCTCGTCCTCCACGCCCTCGACCCGGATATCCACTGCGATCCCGAACCCGCCCATCTCCGCCTCCCCGAGATGGACGCGCGTGTGGATCACCGCGTCTTTCACGGCGTCGCTCTTGCCCATGCGACCCGCCATCAGCTGCAGTGCACCCAGAAAACACGCTGTCCCCGCACCGTGAGCGGCCAACGGTGGGAGAGAAGAGGCGCGACCTACATGCGTACCCCATCGCAAAGAGTTGCTCGGGGTTCGTCCCGTCGCCTGGTCCACCCAGGGCTTTGGGTCGGGCGAGGTTCAGCGTCAGGGATGCTTCGTCGTTGGAGTGAACTTCGCCGCTGCGGCCTTGGCCTGTGGCGCTCGCGGTCGCGGTGAACTGTACTTCGGTTCAGCATGGGTTGCTACTACGGCACTGAGCGCACCTTGATGTCCTTCAAAGTAACGATTGAACGTCTGGCGGCACTCGCTGCGCAGAAGCGTGCTTGAGGCGCAATTGCGCGCCGAGAAACGTTGGAAAGGCGAGCGAACATGGTGTCAACACGGAAGTACCGTTGGATACACAGCATAAACTACACAAGGGCTAAGGAGAAGGAACTTAGAAACCACTCGCGGTGATCCTCAGTTGCTCCAGCTTCTTCAACACCTCCCCTACAGTCCGATCCAACTCGCCAGCAATCGCACTCTGCTTTGAGCCAGGCAGCCGGGCGTACGCCTCGCAGAGGTCCCCATCAACGACAGCTTTCACAGGTACATAGTACCCTCTCCAAGCGAGATGGTCACGTCCGACCAAGCTGCCCTGCTCTGTCCTCATGTGTTGCTCCAGTGTGGATATGAAATCCACGTCCTCCTTTGACACGAATGGCACAAGGATTCCGATGGTACCGTGCAGGCCAGTGTAGAGCAGTACCTCTCGCCCACCCGCAACGAGCGATACTCTGTGTATTGACGTCACAAGATCACCAACATGGAAATGACAGAGCATGCTGGTCTTGTGAGGAGCACCCATGAGCTGACCCTTTTCATGCAATATGCCTGCTCCGGTGGGATCATCGTCCACTTGTTCAGAGACTTTGCCGTCGAGGCGGCTGACGAATACGTTCCCAAAGCGATCGCTTGCCGCGACGGTACAGTAATCAACCATTGTCGACGAAACGATCCATCGTGGTTGCATATCGTCTGCAAAGATGAGAAGTCGGTTTTCTGGCGCTTTATAGGCGACGAAAAATATTGAATCTTGCATGTCGCCCACGAGCATCCTGGAGCCTTGCGTATTAAGTGTCACAATGGCGGAGGAAAATGTCTGCATATCGAGTCAGGTTGCGCAAAATGACCCAAGGTGAACAAACAAGCCTTGTTTTCAGCCTTACGAAGAAGCTTCTTCTTCCCAATCTCGTATATGCGCAACGCTTTGCCCACGCCCGCAACAAGGCGTCCTTGAAAACCCATGACTGCTAGTGGCACATCATCAGTTTCAGTTTTGTGAACAAGCTCCAAGCCTGCGCCATCCTCAACAAATTTGTACGTTCGCAGAAAACCACTCGAGCATGATCGTGGTGCAACCAAAGTGTCTGATGCTGTGCCGACGACAAGATGCAGTTCCCCTCCCCGTGCGGCAAATGGAACAACAGCGAGAGAAAACGCCGCTTCGTTGTTGTCCAAATGAAGCAAAGCCACGGTCCTCGACTACAACCTTCTGAGTAAGCAACGGTGACTTCACACAGTTCACATACCTCGACAGGATCGATGATTCGTATTGCGGAAGCCCATGTTCCCGCAGGTGCCTTGCATCGACCAAAAGTCTCTACAGGAAGCTCCAGCATCTCTTGGTCAACCATCTTGCCTGCTTCACTCTGCGGAAATATAAGTCCGCATTGTTGATTAGTCTATCAGTTACTTACGAGTTGCTGCAGACGCTTGTTAACTGCTTCTTCGCCCATGACACGATGATCGCCCTCTATAAGGTAGAGATAGCGGTTGGTCGGATGAGATATAAATTTGCGAGGAGTATACGAAAGTGGGATGGAGTCTTGCTTGAGCTTCATCCCAAGTTTTGGTATCTGGAAAATACTGGGAGAATGTCCGTGCTCAATACTGTCACACTTCTCTTTTTTCGCAAGGGGACTTACCGAAGAACACTTCCCGTAATACCAATCAACCCCTCTGGGCTAAGTTCAGCAGAAAAACTCCAAGCATAATCGAGATTCTCGAATATCAGTGGTGTAAAGTGCATAAGGTTTTGATGCGTATAGTTCACCCACGAACGCGACGAGAGTGCCAGGATGGCAGGATTTTTTTGTACTTGGACTCGAATAAGCCTGATTGGCCGCGTTCCCAAGAAACTGGCGTGGAAGGTTAGAAAGCAGAATAGAAAAACCTACCAGAACTGACCGTGTACGTGTGTCAGTAAGTTGACCATTTAAGGGGTCGAGCACTGTCCGAAGGAGAACGCCATTTTGCAAGCCAATGTTGACAAACATCGTCGGTTGGGTCTTATTGATGCTTGCGTCCAGCATGTCAGCTATACAGATGGCAGACGGAGGCGCAGTTAACGCTTGTAAGCTGATGGTCTCTAAAGTGCTCTCCGGATCCAACGAGATGATCCGAACAGTTTGGTCTTCGCACCCAACAGCCTATGTGACAGAACTCCAGTAATCACGAAGCACAAAGCTCCACGCAACTCACCAAGAATGGCGTTCGCTGACGGCCTTCAGGGACCTCCGCAATACTTAACGCAAGGATAGTCGATCCCATAGCTTTTCTATCCTGGTACTCATTGAGTTGCCCATCCAAGTCTAGTTCGAAATAGACTAGCTCTGCAGAGCTCAGTGCAACTACTACTTGACGCTTGTTCGTTGTGGCAGCAACAATAGTCTTACGGTCCGGAACGCGCCACTCATTGACACGTCGATCGGCCAAGACGTGCCGAATGCCATGAGGATGGACTTGGAGAAGGGCATCGGCGCCGATTTGTTGTACGGCAAGCGTTGGGGCCGATGAAAGGAAGCCAGTGTCCTGGACTTCCTCAATTGTCTCTCCAATGGACAACACTAGTGTTCCGTTGACAAATGACAAGATGATATACGAATCAAACTCGTCTACAAAAAGGGTCAACTCGATAGGTTACCAGAGAGTGGTAGGCACGCACCATCTTCACGTTGTTTTGTTGTCCAAACGGCGTTTGGAATGCCTGGAAGCTCGGAGCTGACGGACTCTTCTACGTCGAGTCCGTGACGAAGCATGCGGAATGAACTGCGCGCGCCGCGACCGCAGGCCGCTAAAATCTGAGGAGTATCCGAGTTTGGTAAGATGTTCATCACTTTTGCATCCAGTATAGGATCCAAGGATTCTACTTCGTCGGCAAGGGCCAAGTTATCCAAAGAACGGGGTCGGAAATGGGCATGGGGCAATGGGGCAGTCGGATCAGCCATGCCGAACGAGGGGTAAGAAGTCGAACTGAATTCAGGTTCGCTGTCGTCGTCACCCAACTTCTGGAATTGATAAAGGTAACTATCTAGAGATGAGCCACGGACTATGGAACGGGGACACACTCACTGGTTGCCAAATTCGGAAGCAACGAACAGAAACCCAGATTTAAGGATACAAAGGTTGATAGCCGTAGGTACTGTGTCAAAATACTTGATTTTCAGCGCCTTGACTTCGTCTTCTTCGTGGTCAATCATAACTTTGAATAGATCGCCATCTTCACTTTGGAGGAGGAAGAAGAAAGCACCCTGAATGATACTGAGACAGGCACAGTGGAATTATCACGCGACGAACCTTCATTTTATGCATAACGGCTGCAATAATTATGACACCCCGTGATGGATCCTCGAGCGGATGTCTCCGCCGCGGAATGGGGACGCGATGTTGTGGCTTGTCCATGTGGCGGTAAATAATGTGGTCTTCACAACAGACAAGGACACCGGAAGGCCCATCAAATCGATCGGTGGACGCAACTTGACCCCCCGGAACTTGCACGAGAAGATTTGCACGAGGGTCGGTAGGTTCACTCCATTTCCGAACAACATGATTGAGCCCCAAGTCAAGCTCATAGTAAGTCAACATCTGCACGCAAAATCGAATTGTAAGTACGTAATCCCGAAGGGGAGAGCTATCAAAGACGCACTTTTTCAGCATTGTTGAAGGCTTCACCAGTTGGGTCTTGATCAGACTCGGTATAGTCGACCTCCAGGGCAGCAAACAAGGGGTTCTCGAACCCGACGTCGAGACCCACAATATGGTGTATAATTGCATTGTTTTTATGCGCTTCCAATGGCGAGGAAATTGTCAAGCTGGCCGCCGCATCACGGTTCAGAATATACACGAGTTTTGCCTTCTCGACGGCGGAAATCATAAGGCTACGGCCCTTGGGGTCAGTGGCGAGATATTGACCAGGAACGATTCGTCGGGCGCCGGACTTTCCAAATGTTTCCTGATGTAACTTGGAAAAACTACTCGTTTTGGGGTCATAGTCCAAGATAACGACGCGTCCTGAGTCGGAGCCTACTATGGCATAATCTGAGGATAAAGCAAAGATGAGATTGCGGCAATGGCGTGGATACGTACGAGCCGCTCACCCTTGGTGCTACCCGTTAGCCGAAAAGCCGCCAGTGAACGTATCGAACCGAAGACATCTGAAGCGATGACCGTGGAGAGTTTTCCTGTTTGGACATCGGGTCGCAGGAGCTCGAGGCGGGTACCGCGCGAAACGATGATTTCCTGCGCGCGCGCGCCTGAAAAGTTACCAACGATTGCCTGCGTTGCAGCCGTTGGAGGTTGCAGCGTCAAATTGTACAAATGCATACCAAAACTTATCCGCCCGGGCGAAACGTTGATAGTCAGAAGAGACGAGCTTGACGAGTGTAGGTCAGTAAAGGTTTTCCAAACAGGCATGGTTTGGCTATGTTTGTGATGCAGTGCAAGGGGGCACAGCTAAATAGCATATCTGAACAGAGGACTCTCATCTCCCATGTCTCTGAACTCGTCCTTCATATCCTCAGTGATTCCACGGTCACGGCAAAACTCTTCCATTTGTTTGTTGATCCTATTGTAGTTCCACATTGCAATTGCAGACAGAATTATACTAAAGCTGCCAGTCAGCTTGAACTGATGTTTTTCGTTGGATAAATGACGTACGATAAGCTCAGCCATCCCATGTTTGTCCCATGACCAACGGGGAATCGTGGAGGTTGAAAGTAGATAAAGGATGAACATATTCTGTTCCCCCAGTTGATCAACGCAAATTTCAATGAAACAAGCTTAATTGTGACTTACCCTCCCAGGTTTCCAAATCCGATAATCATGGCAATGACGGCACCACGTTTTATATCTCCTCCAGCATTTGAGCTAGCCCGCGCTAGGTCGACAGCGACCGTTGGGAATACACCAGCAGCCGCGATCACGGCGCCAGCGTACAAAACACCTGGGCGTGTTTGGGTATATAATACAATATACCCCACCAAGGAAACGAACGCCCCGCAAATTACATATGGCCCGCGAATACCTTGGACGTCAGAATAAACGCCAAAAAGAATAGTAAATATACAACCCGCGATAAAAGGAGGGACAGAAAGTAGCTGCGCGTTAGCAGCGGAGTAACCGAGCTCGTTGATGATCGTTGGCGAAAAAAGAGCGATCGCATAGATGGGGACGAGCAACCTAGCAACCCACGCGCACGTCAGAGCTGTTAATGTACCTGTGTGAAGTTGTGTAATCCGCGTACCCAATATATATGCCCATTTGGAGGTAGGTTTTATAGTCCTTCAGCGCCTGTAGAATGAATTCGAATTTGTAGTGGGTCGCAAGGTTTTGCGAGTCGTTCTTCAGCAGCCCAATTACACGGCGTCTTTCCGCTTCGGTCAGGAACGGTGCTGTCTCTGGGTACTAGACACGAACTGAACATTCCATATGAAGCATTGGAGCATTAACACGCACATCATACATGAAGAAAAATGCCCCGAAAGCCACGAGTATGGTAGCTGTAGAGATATTGGTTATGTCACCTTGAGGAGAACGGAAGACACACCAAGTCCTTCCAAGCAGAACTGATCGAGCTGAGTGAGTTCATTGTCTCTATCGTCCTCCCAGGGATACTTACAATCCACTGCCAGCCATGAAGACCGCCAATCCTGGGAAGTGAGCTCAACAGCTGAGGAAGTACGGTGGAAAATCCCTCGTACCCTTCCATTTTATCGATAGCGTAGCTAGTAGCAGGTAAATACCACATTCAACAAAAATCGGAGGGTACCTACGCAAGGATACCACCAAAAGCACCCGCGATGGTTGGAGCAGAGGTGCAATTCGCATTGCCCGGTCAGCACGCGGATACCACAATGAAATGTAGTAAGTCACTCCTGGGAACAGTCCAGCTTCGGTGAGACCGAGAAAAATGCGCGCGCTACATGGAATACAGATTCGGTAGAGCACGCAGCACGACCATCGAGAGCTTACACAACAAGTCCTTGGTAGGTGTTGACTAGGCACATGAGCATCATGATCACACCCCACGCTACCATGATAGTGGGTACTATGTTGCTTGGCGTGTCAGAGGGAAAAGCTGTATGAGGTGTATTATCATACTCCATCTAGACGGTCGAAAGAGCTTCAGGATAATGTTTCTGCCCAACAGTCAATTTGAGAAATAAAGAATGTCTTCTCCAACGTACGACGGGGCTTCCGTGAAACAATACAAAACCTGGGGGAACTGGGATTGAGCATGATTCAAAAGTACAAGGAGAAAATCCCGCACGAAGAAGACAGCAGCAGCAGTGTTATACCTGAGACCCACGAGATGCAGGTCAGTTAAATGCCTGCAATTTTAGCATTGCTTAAATGCAGCATCAGGCCCGTGGTCCCCAGTAGGCATCCAGGACGATGCTCACCAATATTCGAGCGATCTCTGGACAAAAAGGCGCAAGTTAGCTAGGGCAGGCTTGACGTTCATCACAACCTACAGGAATGAATGAAAGTACATCAAAGAAACTAAAGGAAAGAGGTGCCAGTCTAGCTTCCGCAGCAACCTAGTGCGCTCTGCAGGATCGAGTTCCAAGACATCCTGAGCGTAATCGATGGCAGCCTTTTCATCCTTAACAAGGTCTGTATCTGCACTTTCCGCCGTCGATGATAGCATACTTGCCTACGGGTTGACGGTGGAAGGACAGTGGGCGGAGGGAGGTTTAATCTTGCACGGGACTCCGCTCATTTATCAAAGATCCTTGATCACAGCAGAGTGGAACCAGAAAATAATTCAATGCAGGTTACGACATTGCAGTAACCTTATAAAATCATGTCAACTTAAAACCATATGTCTCTGGCCCCTGAGGCCTATATTCACTCACGTAAACACTGCTTTACTGCAGATGCTCTGTCATCAGATCTTGAAGCTCCATGGTTAGTGGACTGGCCCATTATCATACTATCTAGGTATGCTGAGGTCGAAACAAATGTATTGTTTAATAGCGCAATATTAGACTCATGAGAAAAATACGTTACTAGAGTCCCAGTGCCTCGGGCTGCAGGGGCACAACAGAATGTCGTGAGCGAACAGAATCTGAGGGGTCCCAAGAACCATTTCTCTTGAAGCACTTCCCACTTGAACGGAAATCGTTCTAGTGGCTTATTGCTTGTGTTGACACCAGCATTAGATTAATCCCCAATGGTAATACCTCGGCCCATTACCACTAAAAGAAACTGCACCCTTGGGAAAGAGATAAGTACCATATGTATGGAAATCCCAGTTGCGCGAGTCGTTGCGTGTGTAGGGGTAGAGTTGGACTTATATGTGAGGGGTCAGATATCTAACATCCAGTTAGTGACCCAACACCGTAGACTAAATATACCTTACCATCTAGACTATAGACAAGTCTATCTTAGCATCAGAACGCCAGAAATCCTCTCAATTTGATGCAGATACGTACAAAAATCTAGAAAGCACCGGCCTAGTCAGCCGCAGCGCGTATACCAGTGAACTGCACGCATATCACAAGCGGTTTGCCCACGCGTGGTGGTGGGCGCGTCATCACACGCTCGTCATTGTCACGAGGTGGTAGTGGAGGTGGCGGGCACTGTTGTACTGAACGCCCCCTTGCGCTCCAATTGTCGTTGTGTGGCAGTAGTGGCGGTGGGGAAGCCATTGCGCCCACTCGGCCCTTCGTAGTCTACTTGGTGATGGTGGTGTGCTGTTGCGACATGTGAACACGCCGTTGCGCCAGCCCGACAGGCAGCTGGCACGTCTCGTTCCTACCCACCTCACCCCCCATCTATCTGTTTCCCATTCCATCTACCCTCTTCCCCCCTTCCCGTTTCAAATCCCTGTTTGGCCGCTTGAAAGGATAGATTTGAGCATGCGAGAGTGTCAGTCAAACAGCGCAAGGTGGAGGAAAGCCAGAATGGTAACCCTCGAGATAGCCCAAAGAAACTGTCAGAATGCGAGTGCGAAAAGCAGAAGAAGGCTCGACTTACCCCAAATGAGCTGCAGGACCAAGGCGACACAATAGCCACTGGCGTGCTCTGGAGTCATTCTCGTCTTGCTCGTATGCCCTCGTCACCTTGCGTTCGTCGCCATCGTGGTTGTTGTGAGGAGATGCCCTCGCGCCACCCTCACCTTCATCGCCGTCTTTGTGGTGGTGTGGACGCCCTTACTAGTCTCGTCGTGGTAGGGACGGTAGGGCCATGCCCTTGCTCCGTTCTCGTCCCTCCCTGTCGTCATCTGGCGGGACGCCCTCGCTTTCACCGCCGTTGTGGTGGTGGGCACACACCCGCGCCATTCTCGCCTCATCGGAGTCGTCGGTGCTGTTGCAGGAGAACAACTTGGTGCTGACGTGGGGACGGTGGGGGCGGCATGGTTGGGGCGCGCTTGCATTGCCCTCGCTCTGGCTGTCGTTGTGGGCACGACTTCGTCGTCCTCGATGTCTGGGTGATGCGGGAACACGCACCTGCGCCGTCCCCGCATCCTCGTTGGTGTTGTAGGGCCCCTATATTGCCCTCTTATTTGGCCCGTGTCGTGGTAGAGGAGGGTACACCGTTGCACTTCCGTCGACATCGGTGTTGCTGTGAGGGCACGCGCTTGTGTCGCCTGTCTTTATCGTTGTTACTACGGGTACGCTTTCGAACAGTCTGAGCGGCACCTCATCGACGAGATAGTGGTAGTGATGGGGGGACGCAACTGTATTCTTGCCCTTGGCGTTGCCCTCACCATCTCGTCGTCAGTGTTGCTGCGAGGGCACGCCGTTGCATCATTCTCGCCGTCGTCGTTGCCAATTATTATGGTCACTGCCGTCATCTTTCCCGGTATAGGTAGGTGCACAAACCTGTGTCCATTCCTCTTCCTCCTCGTCATGGGCCTTGGTGTTGTCATAGTACGTGAGCACATTCTTGGAAGCGTTGAGGCGTTAGTAATGGGGGGCACGCACCTGCCAGTGTGCTCACCTCGACGTCTCCCCCGCGCCCTTGCTAGAAGCTTCTGGAAGATTGGGTAGGTAGTTTAATTGGTTTTGGCAGATGATGGGAGTTGAGAAAAAGACTTAGAGCATGAGATGACTGACACTTGCGAGTGTTGACACTGGCCAGGGGCTTAGCGTTTACAAGGAATTATCAAGGAATACAATGAATTCTAACGGACAAATTTTCGCATTAACATGAACTATAATTAACACTCGCAATTCGTTCCAATAACTTTCCTGTTCCTGTGATGGCCAAATGTCAAAGGATAGGATGCCGAACAGTGCAAGAGCGCATGTACATAACAGCCCAGTAGCTAAGTTCTACTAGAATACTCGGACATCGTTGTCGCCGTGGCGTGCTGCTGCCTTCGACTTAGTAGAGATGAACCACAAGCCTGGGTGGCCCAGAAGCATATATAGCCCCTTGTTATTTTGGCCGGGACAGGTAGTTGGAAATTAAAGGTTAGTAAGTACTGTACTTATGTCCACTGCATTGAACTAAAGAGTGTATCTGAACAGAGGACTCTCATCTCCCATGTCTCTGAACTCGTCCTTCCGGTCCTCGGTGATTCCACGTTCACGACACAACTCCTCCTTTCGTTTGTTGATTCTGTTGTAGTCCCACATTGCAAATGCAGACAAAAGTATTCTAATCACAGGTCAGTTTGAGCTACTAGTGTTGGTCGTCGAATGAATGACGTACGATAAGCTCAGCCATCCCATGATTGTCCCGTGGCCAACGTGGAACCGTGGGGGCTGAAAGTAGATAAAGGATGAACATATTCTGTTCCCCCTTGGTCAGAACGTGAATTTCGATGAAACGACCTGGTAGCTTACCCCCCCAGATTTCCCAACCCAATAACCATGGCAATGACGATGCCACGCTTGATGTCTCCTCCAGCATTTGAGCTGGCCCACGCTAGGTCGACAGCGATAGTCGGGAATACACCAACAGCCGCAATGACAGTGCCGGCATACGAAACACCAGGGTGTGTTTGGGTATATAAAACGATGTACCCCACCAAGGAAATAAATGCCCCGCCAATCACGTATGGCCCACGAAGCTCTTGAATGTCAGAATAAATACCAACAAGAATAGTGAATACACAGCCAGCAACAAAAGGAGGGACAGAAAGTAGTTGCGCATTAGCAGCGGAGAAACCGAGCTCGTTAATAATCGTAGGTGTGAAAAGAGCGATTGCGTAAATAGGAACGAGCAACCTAGCAAGCCCACACGTACATCAGAGTAGTCTACAAATGTGAGGTAATACAGCACGTACCCCATATATATACCAATTTGGAGGTAAGTTTTATAATCCTTCAGCGCCTGTAGAATAAACTCAGGTTTGTAGTGGGTGGCGAGGTTTTGCGAGTCATTCTTCAACAGCCCAATTACATGACGTCTTTCCACTTCGGTCAGGAACGATGCTGTCTCTGGGTACTAGACGCAAGCTGAACAATCTATATGAAGCATTGAAACATTGACACGCACATCATACATGAAGAAAAATGCTCCAAAAGCCACGAGAGTAGTAGCTATAGAGACGTTGAATCGACCATTTCGCGATGAAGAAAGCGGAAAACACACCAAGCCCTTCCAAGCAGAACTAATTGACTTGAGTGAGCCCACCGCAGCCCATAATCATTCTAAGGTTACTTACAATCCACTGCCAGCCATGAAGGCCACCAACCCTGCAAGCGGGAATAAACTCAGCAATTGAACAAGTACTTTGGAGAATCCCTCGTACCCTTCCATTTTATCGATAGCATAGCTTGTGGCATAAATGTCATGTTCAACGAAAATCAAAAGAGCGCTTACGCAAGAATGCCACCGAAAGCGCCTGCCACAGTGGCAGCGGAGAAGAAAATGGCAATTCGCATCGCCCGGTCACCACGTGGATACCACAATGAAATGTAGTAGGTCACTCCTGGGAATAGTCCGGCTTCAGTGAGACCGAGGAAAACGCGCGCGCTACATGGAATACAGAGTCGATCGAGCACGCAACACATTCATCGAAAGCTTACACAAGGAGCCCTTGATAGGTGTTGACCAGGCACATGAGCGTCATGATCATACCCCATGCTACCATGATTGTGGGTACTGCATTGGTTGGTGGGTCAGAGAGAAAAGCTAGGCGAAAAGTAGTCCCTCGTACTCCACCTGGATGGTCGAAAGAGCTTCAGGATGATATTTCTGCACGAAGGTCAATTTGAGAAATGAGAATGATGTTCTCCGACGTACGATGGGGCTTCTGCGAAACCATATAAAACCTAAGGAAAGCGATTAGACACACTGAAAGGTTCAAGGAAAAAATCTCGCACGAAGAAGACAGCAGCGGCAGTGTTATACCTGAGGCCCACGAGGTGCAGGTCAGTTGACATGCCTGCAATTTTGGCATTGCCTGAAACACGGCATCAGACCCGTGCTCGAAAGTAAGAATGGGACGATACCCGCCAATATTCGATCGATCCCTAGACAACAAGGCCCTAGTCAGCCAAGGCAAGCTAGACGCTCATCACAACCCACAGGAATGAAAGAAGGTACAGCAAAGAAACTAGAGGTAGGAGGTGCCAGTCTAGCTTCCGCAATAACCTAGCGCGCTCTGCAGGATCGAGTCCCAGCACATCCTGAGTGCCATCGCCATGACTAACGACAGCTTTTTCATCCTTGACAAGATCCATATCTGCACTTGCCGCAGTTGATGGTAGCATACTCGTCCGCAGGTCACGATGGAAAAAAAAGTAGGTGGAGGGAAAAAAACTTGGTAGGGACGCTCTGGAGTCCGCTCAATTCTCATCTTCCTTTCATCACGGCATAATGAAACTAGATAGTGACTGTGGAAAGATTGAGCGCGTGACACTCGGTTACTATATTGCGATGTGAAATTGGAAACAGAGTACGTTTCCGGCCCCCGGCGGGCATATTCGCTCACGTAAATCATCACTCGGGGACGTGTTCAACATGTATGTCAGAGGCAAATTGCAATTAGTCTGTAGGC
The DNA here is from genome assembly GCA_038094275.1 of Tubosaeta brunneosetosa. Taxonomy (NCBI): domain Eukaryota; kingdom Fungi; phylum Basidiomycota; class Agaricomycetes; order Boletales; family Boletaceae; genus Tubosaeta; species Tubosaeta brunneosetosa. The sequence goes on from JBBPTV010000108.1 coordinate 35,195, forward strand.
AACAAGTTGGGAACTCAAGGCACGTAAGAAATATGTTGGATGAAATTGTGTGTTGTGAGAACTCACCTACAATAATCTGTGCTGCGGCTGTATCGCTGATACATTAAGCTTTGATTGGAACCGAATCTGAAACGTGGGTGTTGATTCCCGGATCTGGCAGAGATAGGCAGAAAGGTTAGGAACCTAGTAGCGGGTACCAACTGTATAAATTAGAAATCGTCTGGAGCACCAAACGTTCCACTTTTAGTTTTCACATTCTTCTTGCTCCCTCGTTTAGTTCCCGTACTGCGTGTGCTTCCTCGTGAGCGAGGTGCCTTGCTTCCTCTCCCCGAACTCGATCTAGGCCGCTTGGATGGTCCACTATTGTTTGGGCAATCTTTGTGCCTTGTCAACTTGTGCACACCAGAAAAATGAAGAAATACTTGTTGTCCAATGTCCTAATTGGCCACATTTAAAGCACTCGTCCCCTGCAGATGCACCACCTTCACCTCCAGTTTTCGTTCCCCTGCCCTTAGAAGCTGGCCCTCCACCGGGGCATGCTATCCATTGGTTTGATGAGGCCATGTTCAGTGCCAAAAATCCTCAGATAGGATCGAAATTATTACCGTTGCTAAAGTGACCAACTTCTCCGCATTTGAAGCACGCTCCTGCCGTGTTATCGGACCGTAGGGCCCCATGGCTAGTGGACCGGCTCGTCATCGCACTATTTGGGCACGCTTAGAGTGTATCGTTAAATACTGCGCTGGACCTGTAAGAAAAATACATTACCAGAAGCCCAATGTCCCTCTTGGTCGCACTATAGGGCGGGAAGCGTCAGCAGACGGAATTCGGTCCCGACTCAACCACTTGCCTTGAAGCACTTCCCACTTGAATGGGGATCATCGTGGCATATCGTTAGTGCAGATACCGGCATTGGAGTGCTCGATGCGGATACCCTAGTGGGCTCATCATCCCACTCGAAGAAGCCGCACCCTTCGTCCTTGCCCTTCGCACAACCCCAAAAGAGACGCCCTTTATTGGCACCCTCCTTTGTAACGGTGCGTTGGACTGCATCGTCTTTACACCTACATTGACGTGCCCCACCTTGATCCTGTATGGATTGATCCGAAGTCCATCTTAGGATCTTGTCGAATGTAATTCACTCACCGAGTCGCTATTCCCACGCTTCGCGGGTATAATTGGTGTGGGTCCTGTGATATCTTGACTTTGTGGATCACCCTCACCCTCGACCCACTTAAAGAATGCACAGGTGTCCCGCGCACACGCGTAGAACTGCTTTCCTTCACGCGCTGATTTTTGCACCACTCGTTTCTTGCCCGCAGGAACACCACAGCTGCAATTAGGAGTTTGGGCTGGAGACGATGGATTTGAGGGACCAGCCTGAGGTATTGTTTCGCGTAAGGAATTTCGAGGCTTGGATTGTGGTGGGTCATTGTCTATGATAATCAGATAGGGGACGTTTGCTGCGATAACAAACATGCGCACCGTTAACACTGCTGGGAGAGTGCGGTTTCCGTTGTGCACCGCGACCGCGACCACCTGCCGGTGGTGCACCGTTGTCGTCGTCGTCTCCTCGCCCATTCCCTCGTCCGCGTCCTCCGCCTCGTGGTGCCCCACCGCCCCTTCTACCCGGGCCACGGTTTTGTTCGTTGTTTCCTACATTGCGTGCACCAGCGCCTTCAATATATCGTCTCACACTCTGGGGTCCAGCCACGTCATTAGAAGGGGGACTAAAAAACGCGAACAGATTCACCTGTATGACTTTGTCAAATTCCCTCTTGGCCATAACATACATGTCCTTATATTGTTCGATACTCTGGGTAAGCATCTCGTCTTTTGTTTTGGCGCCCTCGCATACTTGAACCATGCTTCGCTCTGTCTGTCAAGTAATTCGTCAGAGATGGACCTCCGTTACTACCACCAAATCACCAGTGATTGTGGAGCAGAAAAAGAGAAGTATGCACACCTCACGTCTCAGTTGTGGCTTTGATAAACTCCTATCGAATCCGATCTGATTATACCCATCGACAAGTCCAATGCCAAGAGTCGAAGGAAGTAAATGCTTCGTTCCACCGTCCATCCGCTCAATCACATATTCTCGATCGATGATAGTTTGAATGTGTTGTGCAATCGTTGCATCCGTCCCTGAGTCATCAGAAATACTAAAAAATGCTACTAACCACCAGGACATGACTCACCTATCCCATTCTTATCCATAAGCGTCACGAGGTCAGCTTCAGTCAACAGGGTAGGCGAAGTTGTACGTCCTTCCTTGATCTCACAGGAGGTGGGTTCAAACTCCTCTCCCTCCCTGAAGTCTGGGATCTCCTTGCTCGACCATTTGTCGTAGGGATATACGTCCAAATAGTTCCTAGCCAAAATGATCAAGCCTACGAAAGCAGTGAGCCAAATGCGACTCCGAGATCGACAAAAACGAACCAGTGACGTAAAACTCTTCCCCACCGTATGCTACCTCAACTGTCGTCTCCGACCCTTCTGCATCCTTCGAGCAACTCGCAAGGAACCTTCGCGTAATAAAATCATACACTTTCTTTTCATCCCCAACCAAGTTCGCGTTATGGGCCGTGGGGTGGATCGGAGGATGAGCTTTATCATTATTTTTGCCTCGACGGGGTTGAGTGAAGCCACCCTGTTGAAGGCTGTGTAATCACAACATAGGCAAGGAAGCTAGTGAGTGCGGAGGATGTGAGTGCGGAAAAGTCAGCTAAACGCACTCTCCTGCGAACGCCCCCCAGGACGGATCTACCGTTTGCTTCTCTATTAGTGTCATGAAGTCGAACTGGGGATCATATTGGTCCGTTTCCGTTCGAGGATATGAAAGAAACCCCTGTTGGTAGAGTTTTTCGGCAATCTAACGCGACTTTGAGCGTATCATTCGAAATGAGGTTGAAGCGTGCACATACGTCCAAAACCTTCTTTGGTGCAAGTTTAAGCAGTCGAGACCCCGCTTTTTGAAGTTCGACGGTGGTCAACGGTAGGGGTTTCCTGTAAATTGAATGAGTATAAATTAAAGCGAAAATCAGTAGCAGACCATTTTTTCGTGTTTTTCTGCGTCACTTTTGTGACCCGAGCATGCGAATGCTCCACGACATCTTCGTGTATCTCAGTCACGACGTCTAATTCAAAGAGGTGTCCACGCCTCCACGTGAAATCGACTTTCCTCTCCTCCGCATCGACTTGACGGTCCAAAGAGAGAAGAATGTACCAAAAATCCTCTGGAGTGAAGGCTTTCACCTGGTTGTACCTCTGAACCACGAAACCCAGGGTTGGGAATTGACAAGGGCCTGGGGATGATCTGTATATGAGACTATTATGGGGCACGTTCTGAATAGTTCGATACCATATGAGACAACCTCGCGCTTCTCGCGAAACTGGGGAAGGCGGTTCTGAAGCCCCAAAGTTTGCATACGAGTAAAAGCTGCACCAATACGCAGATCAAGAAAAATACGCGCTTCTACAGCATCGGCTTGCGCTTGGTCAAGTACAACTGGCTGCTGAGCCGCACGGTGGATTTGCCTACAAGAGAACTTGTGACCAGGGTCCATATGCAATAGATATTAGACACGAACTGGGGTATAATGGCGCTGAACCTGGCTCGCTTGACCTGAATATTAGGTTTCGCCTTTCGGCATATGGTCACGATTTCCCAACCAATATTTTCGCCCTCTCTATCACAGTCGGTCCAAATCATAAGGGTGTTGGCGGTACGAGCTTCGTTCATCAAGTTGCGTTCTATGGACTTATTCTCGGATGGCACGAGGGTATGTATAGGGGCATCAAAGAGGGTAAACGGATCACAGGATTGCCATTGGCGGTATGCATCAGGGAAATCATGCGCGAGAAGGTGGCCCGAGACGGAGGTAACAGTGAAGTGAGAGTTCGTTTGGGGGTAATCAAAGTCAAAATTCTTAATGAAGCGATTCTGAGTTGCACGCTGGTGGAGACAGAACGTTGAATGTATAAGGAGGACGGTGAGACTTTTTACTCACTGTCTCGACACGACCACCGGACAAAATGTGACTAATGGATCTCGCAATGGAAGGTTTCTCCGCGACACAAAGCACGCGCATGGCGGAGTACGCGTTCGCGACAAACGCAGAGACAGACGAGACGACGAGTGACTGTGCAACTTCAATGGACGGACGAAAGGGGCGGAGACGCGTTTTGAGTGTCACGTGTTCTATCCGCTTTCGCTTGTTCTTTCATGGATCTGGAGGATGCAAACAGCCCAACGACGCGGTTATTAACCCTCTTGAACGTTTCCGCACTCAAAAGTAGAAAACGACCGACGGAAGATGTCGATTTCTACCCACGCGAAAAGCTGAACAGACGCAAACTCCCCTCCACTGCTGCTAAGCTGCAGTCTGAACCTGATCCATCCGGGCTTCAAGTCGAAGCTATTCCAAATGAGGGCGTGGATGATGAACAGGATGTAGATGGCGACCAGAGTGACTCAGAACGTAAGCACCTCCTACTGATCAGTCTCGAGGAAGCTGAGCTTATCCTGTTCTATCAAGTATTTGACCCATACGACCAACATTTTGGTGCGGATCCTGAAACCTTGACCGAGCGTAGTAGAACACTGGCGGATGCGAAGCAGTGGAAATCAAACAGAGAAAAGATCGGGAGGCTTAGTGCTGTCGCCTGTGTACTTCTTGAGACGTCTGTACCCTTACAGAAGAAACGCGCAAAAAAGACTGCGGTATGTTTCTTATACACACGTTTACAATTAGCGAAATATTCACGTGTGCAGGTCCTGGGTTGCTTGCTCAATCCGTTCGTGGCTCGACAGGCCAAGCAACCAGCAGGTGCTTTCCTCGGCGTTTTTTTCTGTTTTCCTTCTCTTACTTTGATATAGAAACGAGTCAAATTCAGGATGATTTACTCTCTGTCCTATCCGCTCACCTTGATGTTTACCACACCTGCGTTACCCTGGAGCACCACCAATGTATCCGTGAGGTAATTACATTGCACGCGGTTGACCACGTAACCAGGTGAGTCCACAGATTCCCCCTGCATTCAATGCTGGATTTTGTCCAGAAAACGTCAGCGGGTATTGAAAAACAACGAGCGCATTTCGCGTGCGAAGTCAACCTCCGATGATCCTCCAGAAGATGTTCAAGATCAAGGTTTCACGCGCCCGTCCGTTCTCTTCCTGCTTCCTTTCCGCTCGTTTGCTCTTGCATGGCTCAACGCTTTAATCTCTCACACACCCTCCCCATCCTTTCAAATTGAGAACCACTCTCGCTTCCTGGCAGATTACAACTTGCCATCAAATTCTGTAGATAAACTCGCTTCTGCACCGCCTGGGGCATACCCTTTGGATCACGTAGAAATGTTCAAGGGAAACGTAGACGACAACTTCAGGCTTGGAATCAAAATAACCAGGAAGAGCGTGAAGCTTTTCTCTGATTTTTACAATTGTGACTTGATCCTTGCAAGCCCTTTGGGATTAAGGATGTCGATTGAAAAACAAAAGTCAGCCGTCGGATTCTTCTGCCCGTGTCACAGTCGGACACATTCTTATCATTCGCCCTAGAAGCCACGATTTCTTGTCATCGATTGAGATTCTGGTCATAGACCAAATGAATGCACTCGCGATGCAAAACTGGGATCATGTGCAGGTATGTGTGCGCCTCTCTGTCCCTCCATGATCTTCATATTACCCATCTAGTTTGTGCTTTCACGCTTAAATGAGTTGCCGAAAGAGTCGCATGATGTTGACTTTTCACGCATCAAACCATGGTATCTCGACGGATTGTGAGTGCAATTTCGATGAATCGATCGCGCATGATCTAAGAATGATTGCTAACTCTTAATTCCTAGCTCAACGTACCTAAGGCAATCTATCTTTCTCTCCCCATTCGAAACGCCGGAAACCCGATCATTATTCAACTCTTTGCAGAATGTGTCCGGAAAAGTAAGAGTGGAAATTTTATGGCCAGCGCTACAGGTCCCGGAGGGGATCGACCAAGTATGTCTAGTGTGTCACGAATCTATAAAGAGGGATTCTAACTCATGATAGACATTCCTAACGTTCGACTGTTTAAACCCGAAGGAGGAGGCGGATAAGAGGTTCAATTACTTTACCGGTCAGGTGTGCCAAACCACTTCGTTAGCAAGTCTGTCGCCTAACGTGGCATAAAGCTTTTACCCAATGTGTTGAGATCAGCGGTGCAAAGTACCAACACTCTGGTGTTCATTCCATCGTCCTTCGATTTCATCAGGGTTCACAATTACTTCAGAAAGATGAGCGGTACAAATTTTACCGTACTTTCTGAGTAGGACCCCTCTTCTCCCTCTGAGTGTCAAACTCACCGTCGAACAGGTATTCCTCGAACCAAGACATATCACGCGCCCGTCAGGCGTTTTTCTCAGGTAAAAAGGCGTTCTTACTAATTAGTGAACGGTTTCATTTTTATCGTCGGTGAGTTGCTATCCCTTCCTGCTCTCCCGAAAAAAGAACACTCAACCCTTTCAGGTACAAAATCCGAGGCATTCGCAACATTCTTTTCTACGGCCCACCATCTCACCCTCAGTTTTTCTCAGAGCTTTTAACATACCCTTTCCTTGACGATGGGGTTGATCCAAGTGATATAACTTGTCGTGTGGCCTGTTGTCGATATGATTGGTTTAAACTGGAAAGGATACTTGGTAGTAAAGGGGCCAAAGATGTGTTAGGCGGCGGGTGATCGATTGTATTAGTATTTGTCTGTGTTTACGCGCCAGCTCCCAAGTACCATCACCGGAGAATACTATGCAGGACGGCAGAGCTCCAAGGTCTACCGATTTGTTCTTCTGTTCTTCTCTTTCTGAATTCTCCGCGCAGAATAAGAAACCGAGCGCCAGCTGCGGTCCAGGTCAGAATGACACTGCTCATTACACGGATTACTATACTCACATTTTCCCAAAGATTACCGCTGAACAGCTCCTCCGAGAGGTATCTCGCTGAGAGGTGACGCATTTATACGTTCTAATCACTCTCACCAAGGCCCAAGAACGTCAAGAATCAACTTTCCGTGCTCCAAAACAGCGCGTCGAAGACTTTGAAGAGCTTCACGAATACCGGGGAAGGAAACGCAAAGAATTCGAGGAACGAATTCGACGTACTAGGGGTAGCATGTGAGTCTCGCTCGACTTTCCAGTTTCCTTGATTGACTTGCCACAGAAAAGAATGGACTCAATATGCCAGTTGGGAGGTATATACCACCTCTTTTTTGTCAAAACCCACTCGTTACACCCTACCTAGGCCAGTCAAAATGAGTTCGATCGTTCACGATCAGTCTTCGAGCGCGCACTAGATGTCGATCCCCGGAGCGTGCAACTATGGTTGAGCTATACTGAAATGGAGCTCAAGTCGCGCAATGTACAACATGCCCGTAATCTTTTCGATCGTGCGGTGACGCTGCTCCCTCGAGTGGACCAGTTGTGGTACAAGTACGTCTATTTGGAAGAACTTTTACAGAATGTTCCCGGCGCACGTCAAGTCTTTGAGCGTTGGATGCAATGGGAACCTGATGACAAGGCGTGGCAAGCATTCATCAAGATGGAGGAAAGGTACAATGAACTTGACAGAGCCAGCGTGATTTACGAGCGCTGGATAGCCGTTCGACCGGAGCCACGGGTGTGGGTAAAATGGGCAAAGTTCGAGGAAGAAAGAGGCAAGTTAGATAAAGCACGAGAAGTCTTCCAGACCGCATTGCAGTTCTTTGGAGATGAAGAGGAGCAGATCGAAAAGGCTCAAGCTGTGTTCAATGCGTTTGCTAAAATGGAGACGCGCCTGAAGGAGTACGAGCGTGCCCGTGTAATATACAAGGCAAGGTATTTTAGAATGCTTTCTTCCTGCTGTTAACGTCCAGCCGCAGTTTGCCCTCGAACGTCTACCTCGCTCAAAGTCGGGAACGTTGTATGCTGCGTTCACCAAGTTCGAAAAACAACATGGCACTCGTTCCGTCCTGGAATCTACTGTTCTGGGAAAACGAAGAATCCAGTACGAAGAAGAAGTGACTCACGACGGGCGCAATTACGATGTATGGTTCGACTACGTACGATTGGAAGAGGGAGCGCTCCGGACTCTGAGGGATGAGGGTGGGTCGAAAGAGGAAGACGATTCTGCAGTAGAGCGGGTTCGGGAGGTGTACGAACGTGCCGTGTCGCATGTCCCACCGGGGCATGAAAAGCGACATTGGAGACGGTACATCTTCTTGTGGCTAGATTATGCACTGTTCGAAGAGATAGATATGAAGGTGTGTACAGTTTTTCGGGCTCAAGTGTCTTACTTCTCAATACTCGTTTGTAGGACGTTGAACGCGCACGACAAGTCTATCGGACCGCTCTGGGTCTTGTTCCTCACAAACAATTTACGTTTGCTAAGTTATGGATTATGGCGGCGCGCTACGAGGTGCGGCAACTTGACCTTCCTGCTGCTCGTAAAATACTAGGCAATGGGATTGGCATGTGTCCAAAGGAAGCGCTTCTCAAGGGCTACATCCAGCTTGAGATGGATGTGCGTTGAAGGAAATTTTGATTCAACTTCTTGATGCACTAACCGATGCACAGTTACGTGAGTTCGATCGAGTTCGTGCACTTTACGAGAAATATTTGGAGGTGTGCTTCAGCGCCGTGATAATGTTCTTTGCTTACCACAGGCCTTGAATAGTATGATCCTACAAATTCTGCGGCATGGATCAAATACGCAGAGCTGGAAACTGCATTAGAAGACTTTGCTCGGGCAGAAGCGATCTTCGAACTTGGGGTCTCTCAGGCTTCTCTCTCGATGCCAGAAATCTTATGGAAAGCATATATCGATTTCGAGGTGGATGAACAGGGAGACAGAGAGAAGGCACGCTCGCTGTACGAGCGCCTTATTTCTCTGAGTGGCCACCACAAAGTATGGATTTCATATGCAGAATTTGAAGGTTCCGGGATTCCGCTTCCCAGAGCAATGAGAGAGGAGGAAGAGGAGAGCGAAGATGCGGAGCCGCGTGTGGTTGCAGGAGATCCCATTCTGGCCCGGCAGGTGTTTGATCGTGGTTACAATGACCTCAAGAACAAGGGGCTCAAAGCCGAGGTATGTCTGTGTTTGCCTAAATCCTCGGAGCTAACGGTGAACCCTGTCGTTTTCAGCGGGTCGCCTTACTCGAGGCATGGAAGGCATTTGAAGAGGCCAATGGCACTGAGACCTATGTGGAAAAGGTGCAAGGCATGATGCCAATAGTTGGCAGAAAACAACACGTCGATAAAGAGACTGGCCAGGTTGTGGAAGGTGAGGTTCCTCGTTTCTCCGTCCGAGCGTGTTGTGAATGCTGTGTCAGACTGGGAACTTGTATTCGCCGATGACGAGCGGGAAGTCAATCCGGCGTCCTTCAAGCTCCTGCAGATGGCCCATGCATGGAAGAGTTCCCAGGGGAAGAAGAGTGGAGGGCCAGCTGTGCTCTCCGGTTTTGTTGCTGCTACCAAATCGGACGATGCCTCCAAACCCCGAGATGTGGCGATGCGCGAGGAGGACGGGGCCAGCGACGTTGCCAGCTCAGATGGCGACTAATTACATACTTAGCTAAATATGTGTCATGTTATGAGTCCGACCTATCACCGTGATGATTTATAGGAAGCAGAGTTGTCGACTTGGTCGTCTATGGCACACCTCGCAGCGTACGACTTCCACGAATCCAAACTGCTCTGGAGTCCTGTGAACCCAGGTCATGCAATCTGCGAAAGACTGCGGAGGGAAATCAACAGGAAGAGAGGACTGGAATTAAGTACGTTCTTTCTCTGCCTTCCTTTACCAGTTGACTTGCTGAGATTATATGCTACAGAGGACTACAACGACCTCCATGCCTACTCCGTGTCGACTTATACCTTCTGGCTTGATCTGTGGGACTTTGTAGGTATCATAGCGTCCGTGCCACCCCAACCAGACCAGGTAGGATGTCTTGTTATGCATGAGCTGTCCTGACTCTTGCGCCACAAGATCATAGTGCCTGGCACCATCCCTGAACGCCCATCCTGGTTCCCCGGCGCGCGACTTAACTATGCAGAGAACTTACTCTGGAAGAATGATTCCGCAATCGCTATTACCGCAGCCTACGAATACGACCTTCTTCCCGCTGGAGCCAGAAAGGCTCGATTCAGTGGTGTCAAGAGCTACACTTTCCGTGAACTTAGGGAATTGGTGCGCACAATGGCCGCTGGCATGAAGAGGGCCGGAGTACGCATTGGCGATAGGGTTGCCGGTACGCACAATCAAGCGCCGTTCAATCGCAAATGATCATGCTTTCGTCTTTGCTATCATGTTCATCGTGAACAGCCATTGTCACAAATTCCGTTACTGGTGTCGTCATCGCTCTTGCCACCGCTTCCATTGGTGCTATATTCTCTAGTACGGCGACCGACATGGGTACCTCTGGAATCCTCGATAGATACCGCCAGATTCGACCAAAGATCCTCTTTGCTTCTTGCGAGACCATATATGCCGGCAAGACGATAAACATCGTCCAAAAGATTGCAGATGTAGAACGTGACTTGAGGACAGGCGGATACGGATTAGAGAAGGCCATCGTGTTGAGGAGCGATAAAACCGGTGATTTAGTGCAGGTCCCTAATTGGCAAGTCTCGTGTTTCCGGGGGATAACCTACTCATCGTTCTTGTGCGCCAACAGCCTCACTATCAATGAATTTCTGGCCCCGCCTCTCCCTGCCGAAGATTACCCGCTGACTTTCGAGCAGCTCCCCTTTGATCACCCCCTCTACATTCTGTATTCCTCTGGAACGAGTGGTCCCCCAAAGTGCATTGTGCATGCCGCTGGAGTGAGTCTTGAATTCATCAAGATGGCCTATGTATTCAAGATCCCTCCCTGCCATTTCGCAGGGTGCACTCATGAATAGCAAGAAGGACTGCGGTATCGTGTTTGGAATGTTACCAACTGATATATATTTCCAATATACCACCGTAAGTCTGCAAGTGTCTCGACAGGTGTCTTTTAATCCTGCCGTAACCACAGACTGCGTGGATGATGTGGCCATACATGCTCTCGGGCCTCGCATGCGGCACGCAAATCGTGCTATACGAAGGTTCACCCTTTTACCCTGATGTAAGGGAATACCTGAAGTTCATCGATTGGGCGGGGTAAGGCATGTGTTCTGTATCTTTGTCTAATTTGCTCCAAATATGTAGGGTAACGGTTTTCGGTACGTCGCCCCGATTCCTCTCGGAGCTGCAAGCCCGCTGTGCCGAACCGCTCTCCATTGCTTCTCTGTCCACGCCGTTCACCGGTCTCCGTGAAATAGTGGTAACGGGTGCGGTACTCTCGGCTCAACTCATGACCTGGGCTCAAAAGGCTTTCGGCGGAAATCTACATATTGGAAGCTCCAGTGGGGGTACAGATGTGTTTTGTTGTTGTAAGTTCCCATTTTTCCCACTGGGATACCATCCGACCTCGACGACGATGTAGTTGTGGGACCCGTGTTATCATCTCCTCTTTATGCTGGTGGTCAGTCCCTTTTCTTGTCGGGTCCTCGCGCCTTTCGTAATCCTCGCAAACAGAACTGCAGGGTCCATGTCTCGGAATAGCGATCTCCGTATTTTCTCCGTCTGGTCAAGCACTTCCTGCCAGTTCTTGCACTCCCGGTGAACTGGTCGTCACCCGCCCACACCCGTCTATCCCTTTGTACTTTTTAAATGATACCCCTACGCACGATAGATTTCTGTCGGCGTATTTCCGCTCTTTCCCAGCCACCAAAGACGGCACTCCAGTGTGGCGACATGGTGATTTTGTCGTCCGTAATCCTGCCAGCGGCGGCTTCGTCTTCTTAGGGCGAAGTGATGGGGTTCTAAACCCCAGCGGTGTACGATTCGGAAGCGCGGAAATATACAAACTTGTCAATGGAGAGACTGCGGGGCTAGAAGCTGTGGAAGACGCCCTTTGTGTGGGACAACGGAGAGAAGGTGAAGATGATGAAAGAGTTCTCTTATTTTTGAAGATGAAGAAGGGGAGACTGACAAGAGATTTAAGAACGAGAATCAGACGTGTAATCCGGGAAGGCCTGAGCAGGAGGCACGAGCCTGCAGGAATATTCGATGTGAGAGATATACCGGTATGAGCTTCGCTAATCGATATAACAGGGCTGATATACATCCCCCCCTCTAGTACACGGTAAATGGCAAGAAGATCGAGATTGCGGTCAAGCAAATTGTCTCTGGTGTCGACGTTATCCCGAGTGGGACAGTTGCAAATCCAGAGTCATTTAAGCTGTATTATAGGTACAGAGATTTCGAAAATGTACTGAAGCAGGAGGAGGGCATCGACATGGGGCCTGCACGAAAAGCCCGAGGGAAATTATGAACGTATCTAGGTTCCTAGCATTCATGGGTACTCCCCGAGCAACCTACGTAGCTCTAGGTTTCTTGTTCTCTTAGCGTGCAATCGTTGCTGCGAGCCAATTACAGCTTCCAATGGTAGAACAACAACAAGCACTGACCTGCAACATTCGCATAAGCCTTCGTTCCTCGGCTTCTTCTCTTTTGTATTCCTTCCAAGGGAAGATCAGATAGATTGGTGGGAAGCAGAGGTTTCACCTCACCTCCAGCTGTGTCGAATTAACATGTCCTTGGTTTCCATCAATGGAAACTGACCCGTCGTACATGCGTTGTCTCTTGCCGTTTTGCAAGCACTCGTGATTCGTCTCGCAAGACGTCTTGCTTCCGAGTCCTGACAAGCAAGGAATAGGTAATATCGCCGCCACCAAGTCCGAAACTCACCTTCTGTTATGGAACCAAATGGACCCCCTCTCGTTCCCCGACGCTGGTTCCTGGGTGTCCTACGAGGTGGAAGTTTCTCGCCGGACTTTGCAGCCACAGTAGGAACCTCAAGCGGTTCCTTGGCACTGATGTCGAAATGGAAAAGGAGCCACGGGAGTTCCCCGAAATCGTCAATCATACAGACGTCTGCCACACCGGGTCCTTCTTCCCCATCGGGTTCGCATTCTTCACGGGGTTCGCATTTGACAATCCTGCCCACACGTCGAATTTCTACATCAACACTCGCCAGCTTACCTACCAGTACACTTAATAATCTTCTAACTCTAGAGAGATGAAGAATGTGCTTACCCTGCTGATACTGCCTCTTCGGCGTTCTTAGTCCACGTTCTTGAAATTGCCCCATGGCATGATCTTCGGACGAGCCCGAAACATCCTTGGACGTCGCTCCAGTACTGTCGAGACAGAATCTTGCAGCGTGCTTGCGTATGGAGGATGGAGTAAGGATGAAAACTTCGCAAAAGACGGAGACCGGAGACTGGCAGTGAACAGTATAGAGCTACACGCATGGATCACGTCTGAGGTGAATACGTAACTACCCGTTACCTACCTCATCCCTGAACATTGCGGTTTTTACTG